>JAMXBB010000004.1:5693318-5843422 GCA_024138015.1 Lumnitzera littorea
GATTTTGTAGATTTTTAGGAAGTAAATTATTTTAGAGTCATTCGTTTTAGTTTAGCTTAGTTCAATAAAATAATCATTGTAGAGAGTCACGTGGTTTAAGCACAATTTGATTATACTGAATGTCAAGGCATAGGCCAACAGCCTAACGGATAAGCATTGGAGTATTGGATTAGATTTAATTTGAGGTCGTGGGTTTAAGCCTCACTAGGCATCTATGTCTTTTATTTTTCTATTTTTTTACAAAAGCAAGAGAAATAAACAGGATTCATATCTAATTAAAATCATTTGCATCTAGTTTGATTTTATTAAATCGGATTTGAATTAATTTAGATCTAGTTTAATCATTATCAAATCAGATACAATAGATATGATTTGATTTGGACCTTAAAAACACACATACACATGCATAAAAAAAAAAAAAGAAGAGGAGACACAGCAGAAAAAGACCACCTTGATACAGCAATAGCAACTCCGTATCATCCACCACGTAATCAAAAAGTTTAGGTCCGTTTCTTTCCAATTTCGAAATTGTTTATGTAATTGTTTATTATTATTATTATTATTATTTAGATCTTTAGTTATTGAATATAATATATACGAATATAAACATATTAGTTTTAGGAGATTTTATTCTTAGTCTTTTATATATAGATAATTGTTTAATAATAATAATATATGTATATGTATATATTAATTTAGGTATTCTTCTTTTAACATTAGTTTTCTTGATTAGATAAATTAAGTATTAATTTAAGTGAATGTATATTTTATGTTAGTTTAGGAGTTGTTAGGATTGGTTATTTTTGTTAAGATTTGATCTTATTTAAGGATTTGTCATATAAAAAGTTGTTTTTTAAAAAAATAAAAGTTAATAAAAAAATCCTTTTTAAATTTTAGGACTTTAGCGAAATTTTTTTATAAAATAATAATATTCAAGAGTTAAGACCCCTTTAGATTTTTTTTTAAATAAATCGAATAAATTAAAAACGTAAACTTGGGCAGTTTTTTTAAAATTAAAATAAATCAACACATTAAAGATTTTTTAAAAAGAACTACGATCGTTTGATCCCGGCTAGCGGGTACGTAAGCACCTTCAAGGCAACGATAAAATCTGTAGAAACTTAGGTTCTTTTTTCTTTTGATTTTATTTATTTATTTATTTTTAAATATTACAATTAGAAGAATAATCCTAATTTCGGTAAATAGATAGTAATACCTGTTAAGGGTTTAATAGGTTAGTTCCCGAACTTGCAACCCTTTAGTTCTTCATTTAAAATTGAAATAAAAAATCGGTAGCTAAATTGTAATCAATCCACCCAATTGGTTACGGTTTCTTTTTCTTTTCCCGATTTCGGTCGAGTGGTGACTCCAAAAATTATTTTCAATAAAAAACCAGAATTTCTCAATTTCTTTAGTCAATAATTAATATTAAATGGGTTAAAGTTTAGTATTAATCAGGAAATAAGAAATTAATTCTTAAATAAAAGAAATCGAAAAATCAGGCTCCACTGTTTGGCGACTCCATTGGGGATCGCTAGAAGGTTAGCCACTAGGAGTTATCGAAAATAGAATTATTTTTCAAAAAAAAATAAGAAAATAAAAAGATGAAATCATAAAAAATAGAACTTAGGTATGTCATTTTTATGTATTTGTTTATTTTATTTATTTGTTTTTACTAACATTTTTTTGCTATGGCAGTTTATTTAAAGGGGAATTTTAGGGGGGTTTTACTTTTATTCTGTTTTTCTGCATCATAAATGCATGGTAGACACGGTCAGAACCAGGCCGTCTTAAGATCTTAAGAAGGGGGACATTGTGTAAGCTTCGGATGTTGTGGGGTAACCACCTTCCGGGGTCGATTAGGCTACCCCACTCAAGTTCAAATGTGACCACAGAATTGTTGCTTTGAAAAAACGCAGTAGTTGCAAAACTTAAGGACCTTTAGAACCCTCCCTTTTGCATTACATAAAACCTTTTTTCAAAAAAAAAAATTACAAGAACCTATGATGTGGTAAACCTAAATGAATAAAGGTAGTTGTGAAGTTGTAATTGTAATATTTCCTTGTAAATAATTTATAATAATTTTATGTAAAGTTTAGAATACGTTGTAATTGTAACTTTAATTTTGATTTCGATCAGTCATGGTTAGATTGAGTTAAGGGGCTTCCAAACAAATCCACGTTTACCCACCTCATTAATCTTAAAAGATACTCTAGATATGGTTCTAACATTTTAGCCCAAATAAGTAAGAATTTATTAGAAACAAAATTAGGCTCATCTTGCCCCTATAGAAGAGCCCTATAAATATTGCCTTAGTGCGGGCCTTAATATATCTATAGGAGCCCGAATCTATCACTTTTTATTTGGGCCCACATCAGCTGAGCCCAACCCTCACAGAGTAAATAGAAGATAAAAAAGAAAAATAAAAAAAGGAAACAAAACGAAAAGAATCAAAGCTGTAAAATAATAGGTAATTATCATTTTGCTTAGTATTCTACCAATCAGAAATATTCATTCTTTTACGAAAATTTAGCATTTTGCAAATAGCTTTCTTCATTTGGAATAAATAAGATTTAGATATTTTATTTGTTTAGTCTTTTATTCTTCAGAATTCCTCACTTGTAAATAGACCCTTAGTAACGATAAATTGTATAAGCTTGTATATAGAATTCTATGAAAGCAATCCTCCGTAATCATCCATTTACGATCTCATCACTTGGGCTCTATAACATGAAAGCCTTCACATTTTCTTTCTCTCTTTAAAAAAGAAAAAAAGAAAAGAAATTTGCTAATGATTACAAATCTTTATAGGGTTCAAGACAAACACAATTACTTAGCCCGTTAAGGCAGCTAACTTAAACAGATCCACTTGGCCCGAGAAAATAACCAACCAAACCCGAACCCTAGCCCATCAAGATGATTTAACCAACTTAATGCCCTTGAGCCATCAAGTCCAACCATGAACCGAACCAAAACACAAAGCCATTAAACACTATCCTAAGCTTAATCCTTAGTACAAACAAAAAGAGCAATTCATTAGTCCCTTCTACTTCAAAAGTTATCAATTCCAGCCCATTCGAACTCTAAAGAACCTAACCTAAAGTCACATATGGAAGCTTAAGGGCGTTAAGACTTATAAATCTGGGGCATGGGGCATTTAGTCTTTGAAATTTCATAATTGGGGCATGTTCCAAGGAATTGGGGAGTAAGGTCAATACCGTAAGGTCAATCAATCCTTATGTAAAGAATTGATAATTTACTTTTAAAAAGTTTTGAATGAAAAAAGGCGAGCTGTATCCTATATACTAACTCTTAAACACTTTGAGAGTTAAGAGACATCATGGTGAGGATATTTTGGACTCATTCTTTAAAGGAGGTCCATTTTGAAATTGATACGCAGATCGAAATGAAGTTAGGCATTCATTTTCAAATCTCAAACACAATTATCCTTTGCTAACCCCATTGAACTTTTTTGGAGTCATTTCAAATGTAAACCCTGTCAAGAACCACCCTATAGTGGGGCAATTCGGAGGATAAGGTCATTAATTAGGAGAGAAGGATAAAACTGATTTGTGTTTACCCCAATAATAACAATTCAAGGATAATTGTTATTTTTGACAAATTATTCCCTTTGAAGAAGAGCTAACATTTTTCCAAGTACCCTAAAGGCCACATATACCTTACCTATGCCAATACACTCTGAACCTATGGATTTAGAGCCTTGATTCATCTAGAGACAAAAATTTGACAAAAGAGATAGTTATTTTTGGGGAGAGAAAAGAAAGAAATGAAATGAAAAAAGAAAAAAAAAAGTAAAAAAGAAAAGGAAAAAAAATAGGAAAAAGGAAAATGAAAAAATACCCAAATATTGGGCTTGAGAAAATCCCCAATCAAATAAGGCTTAAGTTGCTCAAAAAACATAAGGCCTTGAATCGTATTCCCAACCAAAAACACAAAACCTCATATTCATTTAGAATCATGTTCTCAACTACAAACCAAAAACTCCATATTCAGTTTAAAATCACACTCCAAATCACGAACATAAACCCTTTCTATCCACTCAATTCTTAAAGACAAGACCTTCCCACCCACAATACCTCCCTACTCAAAGCTCTTCCAATTTTGAAGAATAATTTATCTAAGATAAAAATTATTTTTGAAACTGGGGCAAGCGCATATCTAGTTCATTCCTAAGGGTTCTTGACTTGTAACCCCTGGGTTAGCCGAAAGCACTTTTTTTAAAATAAGCCCTCTCAATTAACTTCTTTTGAAAGCATTTAACTAAAAGCCAAATTTACAATACTGAACCCAAAAAGACTTAACAGATCGATCAGAGCATATCACTTGCGAATTGGATTGTAATTTTCGGAATAGTAGTCAAGAGTGACGTCTAAACCAAGAGTGTGTAAGGAAGTCCTCTTCAACTCGACTAATCGTGAGTTATCTTTTCCTTAAAAAATGAATGTTTAAGGCCTATCCAAGAGGCTCATTGTCCAGGTTACAAACTAAGGTGGATATGAGATACCCTACATGATTATAGCGTTTGCCTTTTAAATAGGAATTTGTATCTGTTAGCAAACTTTCAAGGAAAAAGAAAATGAAAAGGAAAGAGAGAAAGTGGAGGCTTGTTACAAGTTTTTCCATTTCACCCTTAGTGGCCAAATTTTCAATTCATGATATAAAAAGATTTCACCAAATTCCTCGTTTGTAAATTTCTCAAATCAAGAGTTTTTTTTTTTCGAGTCGGCTATGCTCCTTAGTTTTACTTTCAATTGTTAATAGAGTTTAAGCAAGTTCGAAGGGTGCTTACCCTTTATCCATTTTCTCAAGGATATAGCCAACTCATAGAGCACTGTTCCTATCTATATCTTCTTTAGTGCTTTAGCTAATTCATGGAGCGCTATCCAGATTCATATTCTCATTTAGGGATCTAGTAAGCTCATAGAGCGTAGTCCTAATCAAATGTTTCTTAAGTTTTTGGCTGATTCCTAAAACACAGTCCTAAATTATAATCTCCTAGGCAGCTAGCCAGCTCGTAGAGCATAGTCCCAATCCAGATTTTCTTGGACTCCCAATCTTCGACTTACAAAACGTTATACGACTCAAAATTTCATCAAGGGAATTAGCAAGCTCAAGAAGTACTATCCCAATTCAAGTTTCCTCATTTTTAGGTCTTAGCCAGCTCAAAGGATGCTTTGACCGCCTTGGTTAGTCAGCTCATTAGGGCATGACCAAGTTTTCCTTGTTTTTAGGTTTTAGCCAGCTCAAAAGGGTGCTTTAATCGCCTTAGTTAGTCAGCTCATTAGGGCACGACCAAGTTTTCTTTATTTTTAGGTCTTAGCCAGCTCAAAGGGCGCTTTGACCGCCTTGGTTAGTCGGCTCATTAGGGCACAACCAAGTTTTCCTTATTTTCAGGTCTTAGCTAGCTTAGAGGACGCTTTGACTGCCTTGGTTAGTCGGCTTATTAGGGTACGACCAAGTTTTCCTTGTTTTCAGGTCTTAGCCAGCTCAAAAGGCGCTTTGACCGCCTTGGTTAGTCAGCTCATTAGGGCACGACCAAGTTTTCCTTATTTTTAGGTTTTAGCCAACTTAAAGGGGGCTTTGACCGCCTTAGTTAGTCAGCTCATCAGGGCACTACCAAGCTTTCTTTGTCTTTAGGTCTTAGCTAGCTCAAAGGGCGCTTTGACCACCTTGGTTAGTCAGCTCATTAAGACATGACCAAGTTTTCTTTATTTTTCATTAGGGCACGACCAAGTTTTCCTTGTTTTTAGGTCTTAGCTAGCTCAAAGGGCACTCTGATAGTCTTGGTTAGTCAGCTCATTGGGGCACGACCAAGTTTTCCTTGTTTTCAGGTCTTAGCCAGCTCAAATGGTGCTTTAACTGCCTTGGTTAGTCAGCTCATCAGGACACGACCAAGTTTTCCTTCATTCTTTAGGTCTTAGCCAGCTCAAAGGGCGCTTTGACCGCCTTGGTTAGTCAGCTTATCAAGGTACGACCAAGTTTTTCTTCATTCTTTAAGTCTTAGCCAGCTCAAAGGGCGCTTTGATCGCCTTGGTTAGTCAGCTCATCAGGACACTATCAAGTTTTCTTTGTCTTGAGGTCTTAGCCAGCTTAAAAGGCGCTTTCACCGCCTTGGTTAGTTAGCTCATTAGGGCACGACTAAGTTTTCCTTCATTCTTTAGGTCTTAGCTAGCTCAAAGGGCGCTTTGACCACTTTGGTTAGTCAGCTCATTAGGGCATGACCAAGTTCTCATGATTCTTTTTAAGGATTTTTATCAGCCTACAAGGGCACTACCCCTCGCTATTCTTCGTTTCAAACTAATCCTCATCAGGTGTTTTAATGTTCTTTAGGATAGAATTGTCTCGAGGCAAAAACGGTGTCTCTTTTGTCTTTGTAGTAAAGTTTTGCTCAAACTTCACCACAAAGAGGGATAGCTGTAGACACCTAATTTTTGCTCCTTCGTAATCCTAATTTTTTATTTTTTATTATTTTTTACAAAAAGGGTCCTAATTCAAAAATTAAAAAATAATAAAAAAACCAATAAAAAATAATAAAAATGAAAGATAAAAATAAACATAAAAAAGATTTTGTAGATTTTTAGGAAGTAAATTATTTTAGAGTCATTCGTTTTAGTTTAGCTTAGTTCAATAAAATAATCATTGTAGAGAGTCACGTGGTTTAAGCACAATTTGATTATACTGAATGTCAAGGCATAGGCCAACAGCCTAACGGATAAGCATTGGAGTATTGGATTAGATTTAATTTGAGGTCGTGGGTTTAAGCCTCACTAGGCATCTATGTCTTTTATTTTTCTATTTTTTTACAAAAGCAAGAGAAATAAACAGGATTCATATCTAATTAAAATCATTTGCATCTAGTTTGATTTTATTAAATCGGATTTGAATTAATTTAGATCTAGTTTAATCATTATCAAATCAGATACAATAGATATGATTTGATTTGGACCTTAAAAACACACATACACATGCATAAAAAAAAAAAAAAAGAAGAGGAGACACAGCAGAAAAAGACCACCTTGATACAGCAATAGCAACTCCGTATCATCCACCACGTAATCAAAAAGTTTAGGTCCGTTTCTTTCCAATTTCGAAATTGTTTATGTAATTGTTTATTATTATTATTATTATTATTTAGATCTTTAGTTATTGAATATAATATATACGAATATAAACATATTAGTTTTAGGAGATTTTATTCTTAGTCTTTTATATATAGATAATTGTTTAATAATAATAATATATGTATATGTATATATTAATTTAGGTATTCTTCTTTTAAAATTAGTTTTCTTGATTAGATAAATTAAGTATTGATTTAAGTGAATGTATATTTTATGTTAGTTTAGAAGTTGTTAGGATTGGTTATTTTTGTTAAGATTTGATCTTGTTTAAGGATTTGTCATATAGAAAATTGTTTTTTTTTTAAATAAAAGTTAATAAAAAATCCTTTTTAAATTTTAGGACTTTTAGCGAAATTTTTTTATAAAATAATAATATTCAAGAGTTAGGACCCCTTTAGATTTTTTTAAAATAAATTGAATAAATTAAAAACGTAAACTCGAGCATTTTTTTTTAAATTAAAATAAATCAACACATTAAACATTTTTTAAAAAGAATTTCGATTGTCTGATCCCGGCTAGCGAGTACGTAGATACCTTCGAGACGACAATAAAATCTATAGAAACTTAAGTTCTTTTTTCTTTTGATTTTATTTATTTATTTATTTTAAATATTACAATTAGAAGAATAATCTTAATTTCGGTAAATAGATAGTGGTACCCGTTAAGGGTTTAATAGGTTAGCCCCCGAACTTGCAACCCTCTGGTTCTTCATTTAAAATTGAAATAAAAAACCGGTAGCCAAATCGTAATCAATCTATCCAATTGGTTACGGTTTCTTTTTCTTTTTCCGACTTCGGTCGGGTGGCGACTCTAAAACTTATTTTCAATAAAAAACCGGAATTTCTCAATTTCTTTAGTCGGGGATTAATATTAAATGAGTTAGGATTTAGTATTAATTAGGAAATGAGAAATTAATTTTTAAATAAAAGAAATCGAAAAATCAGGCTCGACATGCACCTTATGTGAACTATATTTACAATAGCAACTATGAGGTAAGCTTCTATCTTAGATTAGTTTATACGGCGAGACTGTCATGACTCTTCCTTCTTCCTATTCGGGGCGTAACATAAAGCATACATCTAACCTCTCCAATACCATAATTTACATCTCTCATCATCAACTAACATTCCAAGACATCTAAATTCATCCTAAATCAAAAGATGAACCAAACTAATCCTAAATCATAAAATTAACCTAAAATACACCATTTATCTACATATTTAGTATATATTATGTATAATACATACAACTAAAGCCTTAAACTTGACTAAAGCTACAGAAAATATATTATACTTAGTAAATTATGGTTGTTATATTAGGATCATGAAAAGTACTAAGATAGTTTAATATATATTATTTTTCGGTATATCAATTTTAGGTCCAATTTTGTTAAAAATTAGCTTAAATTAGGTAAATAACCAAATAAAATTACAAGATTCAAATTTAATATTCCCAAAATCATAGATAAGCTTTAAAAGTCATTACAAATCAAGTTCATTAAGGAATTTAATTAAAAACCTATTATTTCTTCCATATGAAAAACATGGTAAATTTAACAAAATAATTTTAATAAATACTAAATGTATAGTTTATCAAAAAATATTTTTATGTCAATTAAATATATCATATGTGGAATATGTACACCAAAAATTAGCTCGAAATAACATTATTTATTATTTTTGAAAATTCATATAAAATTTATCGGAATCAAGTATGTTCTTAATGAACCTATGTAAGCACTTCTAATTTAAAAAAAAATGGTTTTATATTATGATTTTACATGCAAAAATACCTATGTAAACCAAATTTCATAATTTTACATGCATATTTGATATGTTTACTAAATTAAACAAATTCGGAATGAAAATTGAAACTCATCAATCAAAAAGCTTCCAACCAGTGGTAGCTCCATCATTATCTACAACTCTAGATATAGGGTCCAATATCTAGTGGTGGTGGCCATTCCTCTCTAAGTAGTCGTTCGATATGGGTTCCCTTTATAAGCCCTATTTGCAATATAATTTTCTAATTTTTTGTAAATTTGGTTTTTCCTCTTTTCTCTCCTCTCTTTAAATTTTTCTTGATTCTAAACTGACCAGAAATGAGTTTTGATGGTGAGTTTCTAAATTTATAGGGCTATCTTGATTATTTAGTGAATTAATTGGTGTTATTTCTCCCTTATCTTTTCTTCTTTTTATTTTCTAGTTGGTTATTTTTAATTAGCTCATTTCCTTCTTTAGTTTCCAGCTTGCCACGACCCACTTCTAAAAATTTCTACCTTTTTTCTGATTTTTTTCTTAATTATTGATGAATTTTTTTAATTATTTAGCATTATTTTAACATATTTCTACTATTTTAAGTAATTTCACGTATTTTTACCTCTACGTAAATACATATACAGTACAAATAAATATTCATAACTATTATTTAAGTTATTTTATGATTTTTAGTATGTATATAATTTATCTCTATTGATTCTTTAATTATCAAAACTTGTTTTTATACATTTCCAATCAATAATAGAAAATTTATATATAATTCAATATTATTATAATTAATTATTTTATTCTTTATTTTCCTAAATCCAAACTCACAAGATCACTTTTATTAATATTTTTAGCTTCATTGTAAAATTTAGGTTAGATTGAATAATTTGCTCGATTACCCTAAATTTTAAAAACCAAACTCCGAGTACCTAGTTGTAGGTCTTACACTCCCTCGCCTCTCCAGACATATTTACCTTTCAGGAATATTGGCCTCTTCAAGCCCTTGCCTTTTCAGGCGTTCGAGCCACTTCATGCGCTCACCTTTTTAGGCAATCTAGCCTCTTCAGGTCTTTACCTTTTTAGGCATATCAACCTATTTAAGCCTTCACCTTTTTTGGTGCTCTAGCCTCCTTAAGCACTCTAGCCTCTTCAGGATCTTCAGGCACTTCAACCTCTTTTAGCCCTCATCTCTTTAGGCATATTTGCCTCGTTAGGCCTTCGACTTCTCAAGCGCTTCAACCTCTTCAAGTGCTTTCGCTTCTTTAGGCCTATCGTCTGCTTTAGGTCCTTGCCACTTCAAGCGCTTCGGTTACTCCCTCTTTTTTCCTTTTCGAGCCTTTGCTTCTTCAAGCACTTTAGCCTCTTGAGACTGAGATCATAAACTTTTCTAGAAATCCCACCAAATCAACCTCTCTAAATACTCTCTTTTCCAACTTTGTAACTAAAGAGAGTAGAAGACAAGTGTTGATAGGCATTTTTTAATAATTATTATGTGTGCTTATATTAGTGAGCCCAATATCTAAGCTCGGTCCAATGACCCAGTCTATGGACAATTTCCATTGACTCACTATAAAAACCAGGCAAAACCCTTAAGTAAGTGGACTCTCTTCCATTCTCTCATTTTTTCCTAATTACTTAGCATTTCTCTACATATGATAAGAGAGCTGACTTAGGCATTAGAGTATAGCGTCGGAGCATCTTCTGGCGTCACTCAATGCCGTTTTCTTGTTTTACACGTATCCTTACATTGAGACGAAAATCAACTATCAACACCTGCTACTGCTTTTATATTTCACTACTTTACAAATAAATCCAAACCTATCTAGAGTGATAAACTATGTTAAATTTACTCCTTACAACATCATAGCATCTTAAATCCACAACCCCATATTTCACTCCTTCCCTACACTTTATCCATTCAAATTCTTAGGAATATCTCTAAGCTTAAGTTTATAAATCATCAAACTTAAACACAAACTCTAGTTGCAATGCAAAATCTTCAACTTAAGACCAAAAATTTCTCATTTCCACTTGATATACACTTGGGAAAACATACTATAATTCAAGTATACAAAATTAAGTATACTTCTTTAAAGAAATTGACCTAATAGCACACTATTTTGGAGAAAATCACAATTTTCTCAAAATCTAACTTCATGATTTTGAAAATCAAACTACATGGCATGAAAATAAAATCTTTTAGGAGTTTACTCACCAAAATTTAGACCAAAATGACAACAATTGAATTTTTGAAAATGCGATCGAAAATCAACTATCTAGACATTTTTCTTAAAGAACCTATATTAGCAATTAAAATTTTGAAAATTTGATTTAATAGTTGAATTCCTCATGCAAAATACTTGAGAAAACCAAATTTAAAAAATTTTAAAGATCATTTACTATTTTTAGTAAACTTTAGTTAAAAATGAAAAAACTAAACACTCACCTAAACACCGCATTCCAGTCGCCATTTAAGGATGAGGGTTTGTCTACCAAGCTAGGAGTTCAATTTCCCTTTAGACTACAATCTTGTTTTGCTTCCAGAAACTCTCCAAATATGGGAACTCCAAAATGTTCAAAATTGCACTATTTTCTTAAAATTCATTTCTTCCCCACTCTACCTCTTATGATTTTTTTCTTGATATCACAAGTAACCAAACTTAGGAACGAATGTCGAAAGGATTAGGGCATTTTGTTGAATTTTCTCTTATGAACACATGCAACAATTGCAAGATTAGGTGTCATATTCTTATGTTTTGAGTCCACTAATTCCTTTAAGGTAATCTCCTGATCATACCATGCTATCGCAAGTGTTTCCCATGATGCCATTTTTTTAATAAATTTTTATTATTTTTCCTTATTAATTTAATGTATTTTTCATAAATTCGGCTATTTCAAAGAATTATAGATATATATTTACATAATAAATATATTCTATATATATATACATGTTTTCTATATATTGTTTTATGTCATTTAATAATTTTATAACCATAGAATTTATTTCTAAAGATTTATTAACTAACAATGTCTATATTTTTATTATTTTATTATATTTTTGAGATCCAACACTATAGTGATTCCTTACTAAGTGTTCCTAATTCACTAGTAAGTTTTTAACTTAATCTTGTCACTTTCATGAACACCTTAAATTGGCCACTTGAAACCTAGTCACAAAATTATGAAACTTATATTTCCTAAATTAGGTATTAAAATTCTAGTTGCTAAAATTGTAGGGTATGACATTGATTATAAATGTCACTATAACGTATATATATAACGAAAAAGAGACTTATAAGAAAATGAATCAAAATAGAAGTTAACTGATAAGACAAATTTATAAATGATCCATGTTGGCAAAAATTGATATAATAATAGAATAATTAAACAAATTAACATAATATAGACCCCGATTTGACATAAGTTGCAATGTGAACTCAATATAGTAATGCTTTTGAAAATATATTATATAGTTTATTTTAATGTTTAAATTAAGCCAAAACATTACATTTCATGAAAAGCACTAATAATTAATGAAATAAAGGAGAATTGCACCTAAAGACCTTAAAGTATAAATGACACAATAGACCATAGACTATATATATCTCAAAATTCAAATTCCTCCTTATTTTGGCATCTAAACACAAAATTAAACAATCTCTAAGCCTCATCATTTTGAAAATTCCCTCCTAATTTACCTTAACCTTCCAATAATCTTCTTTAGCTAACTGCTGGTACCAACAAGGATAATTTAACCTAATTGTCCATTTTCTCTTATTTATACTCTTAGTGCATATTAGTTCAAAATCTCACTTGTGTCATCTAATTCAGTCTTTGGGTCAAATCCTAGACTTCTATGCTCTATCAATTCACTAATGAACCAAACAGTCAAATTCACTAAAATTTACAAGCAAGTGCAATTTAGATGCAATTTCATATGTATACTATCACTTTAAAAAATAATGTGTAAAACCCAAGAAAATATGAAGAGAAAAGGCTTTAAAGATAAAGGTATCTTTGTAAATTCTAAGGGGGTCTCAAACCTTTCCCATCTAAAACCTTTAGCCTTTCCTTTTACCATTTTTTTTTTCTCTAAACCTATAGCTACAATTTTTTTTTAAATCCTCACCTTTACACTCCTTAAACCTTCTCACTCTCTTCTTTTCTCATTACTCTCTCAAAACCAATTGAGTAGGTTCTTGAGCTCTTAATTCTCAAGCAAAATTAGTGCTAGAGTAAGGTTAAGGTAAGTGTAAGCCTTTAGACTCTTTTTTTAAGTTCACTTTAAGGAAAAACTTCCGTTTTAATGGGTTTCCTTAGTTAAACTTAAAATCCAAATTTGTATGCTTAGAATTTCAGTTTAAACATTCAAGTTTGTCTTGCATTTGGTGTTCTAACTTGTGTTCATCTACTCCAAGTAAGTATTCTTCACTCTTCTTGTTTTTACTTTAGCTTAAAGTTAGTTTTCTTAAAGTTGTTGGTAGGTTTGATAATCAAGTGGGTGTTTGAGTTCAAATTTATAGTTTGGTTGGGTTAAAAATGTGTTTTAGTATTGAGTTGAAAAGTGTTTTACGTGTATTTAAGGTTAATTTGAAGAATGAAAGAGAAGGAGTGAGTTTAGAAGGCTATTGAAAGTGAAACTTTTGCTCTGCTTGGAGGAGTGACCTATGACATCGTCATGTTGCAAACCATGTCGTTGGTCATGTCACTTTCTAACCAAACGGTCATATCACTAGTTGTATTCTTACTTATGTCCAAATGGTTAGAAAGTAACATAACTAATAGTATGGTTAACTAATTGTGTTAGATAAAAAGGAAGGATGTTTAGAAATTGACACGACCAAGTGACATGGTTATGTCACTGACTATGTCGAGTTGTAAATTTCCTTTGTAATATTTTCTTATTGGTTTTTAAACAATCTTAGTCAAACCTTTTCTTAACCTTAATCTTGAGTTCCACCTAGTTTTCTTTGTAAAAGCTCTAACTTTTACTTAGGATTCTCCAGTTCTTTAAGTTATTGTAATCTTTTTTATTAGCTTTAAATGCTTTTACTCCTAAATGTCATTTTAACCAATTTTAATGAACTGTTACTTTATTTTACAAATCTTATACAATAATTAGTATCATTTAAGTTTTGCTCCTAAAATCTCACTTGTTTCTTCAAGCTCTTGATTCTTCTTCCAAATGTTTCCTTTAACTTATTCTTGATTAGAGTTTCAAACATTACCCTCAACCTTAGTTGTAGTACTCTTAAGAGTTATGGTTCAGTTTGGAGGGTTGTAATTGAAGTCAAGTTGTAAGTTTTAAGCTAAGTTCATTAGATTGAATTAAATTGATGATGGATTAAGGAAGGCTTCTTATTCTAATTGTTAGGCTCTTGATCCAAATTCCTAGATTATTACAGTTTGGACCTTAAGATTTGGATTTGGATTTCTTGTTTATTTACACGGCTTTCTAAGTATGTAATGCTTTTCTATTGAATGTGCTTCTTAGGAAAGATTTAGGTTGAAATTGGACCAATCTATATCCAATTTAAAGTGTTAATTATTGGTTATGCTTATTGAGCTTATCGTAGAGGCTTGCAATGTTAGCTCCCTAAGAGGACACTTGTTGATTTTCATGTAAGGCTTATTCAGTGGACTTACATGTTAAGATGATGCAACTAGAATTAGGTATCAAGGACTCTAGATTTTGGGCATAAAGGACTCTAAATACTAAAAAGATATATATTTTTATATATTTATTTATGTATATATAAGATCATGGTGTAGCAGGGTCGTGAGCATCCCTTTGTTTTTTGCTGGCCTAAATCCAAGTTAATAAACTGTTGCATACTTTTTTCACATTTCATGCATGTGTATGATCCGCTTAGCATTCTTGTAAGGCTGTTATTATTAGGTAGGAAGAGAGGTGAATAGAACTTTTTTATAATGAGAATGTTAATGAGATGCGAAGTTGTAGGAAATAAAGTTAGGATGTAACTCCCCACATTTTAGGTGTTTGCTTAGAAATTTTTTTTTTTATGAGAACTTTTTGGCATCTGAAAATGATTCGTTACTGCCATCCTTGAGTTAAGGATAAGGTAAAATTTGTATTTCACCCATTACTCAACTATATAAACACTTGGTTCCAAATCTCTTTTTATACAACATAATAAACCATAGCAAAAATCTTTTACAAGAATGAGCTAAACCCAAAGTATTACAATTGTGCAACCTTTTATAATACATAACTCCATCAGAAAGCATGTACAATACATCTACTATCTCTATGTCAAAGTCATGATATCATAGCTTAGCAGTCTTTAGGAAGAGCTTCTCCTTAGGAATCTAAATCCAAGTATACAACCATTTTCCTTGTAAGGAAGATTGTTATCACAAAATTCTCTCAGGTCATCTCATTCTTGTTGTGTGAGATATTGTCTAACTTCTTTCCTAACCTGAGGATAAGATAACTTATCTCCCTAACTTACTGTAAGCTGAGTGAGAGTAGATAAACAGAAAACAATACAAGAAAATTTATTCCATAAATACTTAAATGATTTACCAATTCAGTCACAATATGCTTTAGTCCAACCAAGCAATGTAAAAACAACAAACATATGCCATATTAATGCATGTGACATGTATCATTACCTATATCTTAACCTAACCCCATCCTTAGACCTAGATATCTAGGTAGTCGACATTGCTAGGCATTTGAATTATCTAATATAAGAACCTAGAAAAGAGTTTAATAAACTTAAGCAAGTTTAACAAACTTAACCTATATGCTAGAACTTAACCTAGCTTAAGCTATGCAATTCTATATGCTAGAAAACTAGTCTTTGTAAACCAAGATTTTTTCATTACAAAACCAAGCTTTCAAGTACTTAATTGTTTGCTTAAGAAAAATAAGATTTTCAAAATAAAGCTTAATAAAGTAAAATCCTAAGTTTCAGAAAACTTGACTCATAGGTTCTTTTCATGTTATGTCATGCCATGCCATGAATGCATCAACTACATACCAAAAAAGTCTAAGCAACTATCAAATAACAACTTATTCATCTATTTATTAGCTAGGCCTTTACTTTACTCTGTTTACATTTCTATTTTTAAAACCTCTGTATCAGGTTCACTTAAGTAAACACCTTAAGAGGTAGGGTTAGTAATTAGCATCTAGTTTTATTGTCAAGTTACATATGGATCCACATTGTCAATTACACCAGCAATAGCACATTTGAAGCCATTATAGTCAATAGCCAAGCACATCTCATCTAACAAAATATACAAAAGAGTTCATAAGGCATTTCATAACTTACCAATCAACATGTCACATTCATACACACAAGATCAACTAATTTAACTACTGTTAAATTAGTTATGAGTAGATAAAATCCACTCTAGAAAATGAGCAATCAACTTACTAGGGCTAGTTAGTAACTTTCCTTAAACAATAAATCCTTACACTGTTGCTCCTCCTCTTATACCTTACCTAAACATGAAGTATACGATACCTTAATTAATTATATGTTGAATATAAACTAAATTAAGAACTTAGTTGAGTATGGAGTTTATGATTAAAGATCCTTCTTTGACACAAATCCCCTTCTAAAGTAGTTTCTTATCAAGAATCTAACCAAGTTTCTAATTCACTTCGACTACATAGAAGTTTTCTTAAGTGCACTTTCTGACCAACATTGTGACTGACTTTCTACCTCATAGTTAAATCGAAAGATACTAAAAATCACTTCACATGCACCATGTAGTTTCTAACCTACCTTTCTGACTAACTTCAGTTTACGCATTTTATTATAACCATCCTTTTGACTTACTTTCTAACTAACTTAGCTTAACATTTCCAACATTCTGACTTATATTCTGATTTCCTTGTTTGCTCTTGCAATTTACAATATCACTTCCACATAAGTCTAATCCACTATCTACATATTTGGATAGAACACAATATCACCCAAAACCATTTTCAATACTCATGCAAATTATTTAAAATTACATATGGTTTTAGTGAAAAACTTGTAGATTCAGCCTTATAACTTCCATATCCAACTTGATAACCAATTTTTCTTCAAAATTTACACTCAACCCGTTCTATACATTGTTAAAAACCATCATCCTTTCAATCTATAACAAGAATTACACTAAGTTAATGTAAGAAAATTTAAGGAAACATTCTTCTAGCCACTATTTTAGCCAAAAAAAAAAATGTCAAAGACCTAACTTGAAGATCTTGAAAAACAAATTATATATCTTGAAAACATAACTTTTATGGAATTACTCACAAAAATTCAAGTTGAAACTACATTGTTAAGGTTTTTGAAAATGCGATGACAAACCGATTGATGGTACATTTTTCTTAAGAAGCTTACATTAGTACTCAAAACTTCAAAAATATGATTTCATATTTGAATGGAAAAAATACTTTAGAAAACCAACTTTCATAATTATTTGAAATCGTTTACTATTTTTATCCAAATTTTGATGAAAATAAGGAAAAGCAATCACTCACCAAAAACTACTGCTTTGGCTACCTTCAACTACCATAAGTTTTCCTACTCATCAAGGAATGGCCATAAATATAGGGTGATGATCTTGTTTCAGTTCTAGGTCTTGCTTGACTAAGGAACCCTAAATACTCCTATTTTACACTATTTTCCCTTTATTTTTACTAAATTTATCTTCCTTACTTTTAGAGATCTTCCATATTTTTTCCTACACTAAAATTGACCAAACTTGTTATGGAAGTGCTCCCATGGATTTATAATGAGGCCTAGTTGGTGGAGAGATTTTTGAAGTGACAAATGTCATTTTTCTTAATCTTTTCACAATCTAATATGTGTCCTAAGCCTTCATCCCATAATACTTGAGTCTTCTATAGTAGTACCATGCCTCCTTCTAAATAATTATAATAATCCAGTTAATCTTGGGAATTTTTCATACAATTTATCTAATTTAATTATTACTTTATTCATATTTATGTAATATATGGTACTAATTTAAATTTCAGGTATACACTTATACATTTAATACTTATATTAGCTATTTTACTTCCAATTAACTCCAAATGATTGCTTTTATAGGTCAAATAACTTTATTTATAAGATCTTGCTACAATCCATTTCACGTTTTAGGTTTATACTAAAAATATTTGCTACCAAATAAAATTTAGTTTTTATTAAATTCAATATTATTTTATTTTATAAAATAAACCTCACTAAGATGATTCTTTTAAATTTTTTGACCCTATATTAAAAATTTATTTGATTTCGAGAATATTTTCTAAAACCATAAATGAACTGGTTGTAAGCAACTACGATTGCTTTACTTAACAGTATTTATAACTCGTACTATTTACAATCACTTTATTTCACCACTTTACAAATCATATTTTCCAAGTTCCATATTTATGAAGAATGTATCACTATTCTGAATCCTCGATGATTAATCGAAGATTAGGGTCTAACATAGGAAGAGCTGTTAATAGGTGCTATCATTCTAAGGGTTGAAAATTTGGTAATTGATTATGTTGGTAGTAGGAATGACTCTATTGTGAGTCATTCAATTTGTAGGCAAAATGGAGATGTATTATTAGTGTACTATTGGTAGATGTTGCATATAATTTAGAGAATGTAATTGAGGTTCTAAAGTCTTAACGTGTCGTTAAAAAGTATGGATAAATAGCAGGTTGTGAAGCCCCATACTCTAGAGCAATATATAATTGGAGTTTTGAATTTTAGGAAATCCCTAAGTTTCCGAATATTTAGGATATTTATGTCATTTCATAAAAGTAGTTTTTGTGTTTTAAGTTGATAAATGTTATAACATTGTGGAAATAGATTTAGATCCTCTAAAATCACTTTCTTCGTTTCTCAAGTTATCCACTAAAAATAATATCACATATAATTAACAGTTGAAATTGACATCATAATAATGTCACAAGTATCTCAAAAATCTAAGTAATTCTAATCATTAAATTTTTGTAGGAGGTAAGCTTTCTGTTGAGAGGAAAGGGACAAATTTAGTTATGGAATTCAACTAAGTTACATGAGTATCCGTTGTGAGTAAAAAAGATAAATTTAATCTACATATAGAAATCTAGCCAAAAAAAGGGGGTGTGGAAATCATGCAACGTTAAGATCTAACTAGGTGAATCATGAATCAGAAATGTGGTAAGGTTGTCCTGCATGTATTTCAACTCAATTTAATTAATATTACATACATACAAATATATATATATACACACATCACATATATGCACATTTATATTCCATTGAATTGAATCATTTAAACTCGATAATAAGCTAATTATTAACTAGAATCTCTGAAATGCAGTAAGCTTATGGAGTGTTTTGGCTCAATGATCTTGAATGCTCAATTGAATGATTTGGGCTTCTAGGGTTCATGCTTTATGGTCTAATAAGAGAGCGGGTGATCTAGTTATGGAAAGAATTAATAAAGCTCTTGCATCTCAGGAATGGATTCATAAATACCCAAAGGCTTAAGTTCTACATAGTGAAATGTTGGGTTTAGATCATGTTGCTTTGGTAGTGGATACATGTTTTTCAAATGAAAGGGGCTCGTAACATTTCAAATTTCAAAACATGTGGACTACTTCTTTTGAATGTGGCTAGACAATAAAAGAGGCTTAGGAAGCTAGTCCACCCAATAGGCATCCATATCCCCTTAGTTTCAAATTAAAGAAACGTAGAATAAAGCTTGAAGAGTGGTATTGTACAACTTTTCCAAATAATAGCAAGGAATTCAAGTAGATAAATAGGCTAAAAAGTGTCTTCTTAAAAAATTAGAGCTTTTGTGGAAAAGGAAAGAACTCTATTGGCAATAACAATCTTGTACAACCTGGTTAAAGGAAGGTAACCACAATACTAAATTCTTCCATCAATTTACCTTATTGAGAAGATAAAGGAACAAAATTCTAAGACTAAAGGCCACTAATGGCAATTGGTTAAAGGACAAGGATGATATCATGAGGGCCTTTCATGGTTTCTATGTAGATTTATTCAAATCTGATGAAGTTAGAGACTAGGGTAATGTATTATCAAAGCTGAGAGAAATTGACCTTGCCAAAGATGAATAGTAAGCTGGGATTTAAAGATCTTTAAGCCTTCAACACATCACTACTTAAAAAACTTTGTTGAAGGATTGTCTCCTAACCTACTACATTTTAGGCCTAAGTGCTTAAAGGTATCTGCTTCCTTAATACTTCTTTCTTGTAGGCTTTAAGAAGATCTAGAGATTCTTAAGGTTGGGCTTGTATCTTGCATGGGAAGTAGTTTTTAAGTAAAGGGTCATGGTTAACCAATTAATGTAGCAATAGATAAATGGATTTAAAAAATGGAAGGTAGCAAGTCAATCTTTATGTCAGACATGTGTAGCATAGATTTAAAGGTAGTTGACCTCACTGACAACAACCAATGGTTATGAAATATGCAGGAACTTGATAGATGGTTTGATAGTCAAACGGTCAGAGCCATTTGGAGATTCAGCTACCTATGATAAGTAGGGAAGATAGACTTATTTGGCCCCATGAGAAGTCCGATAAGTGTTTTATTAGATCTGCATACAGCTTCATCAAATTTGCTCGCTTTTACATCAATAATAGCGCTACCACCTCAAGATAAGTAGAGAAGTTTATTTGTAAACAGGTATGGCATAATCCAAGACTACCAAAGGTCAAACATTTCATGTGGAGAGCACTCAATAATGCTATCTCTATAAACTCCAACTTGGCATAAAGAGGAATTTTGCAATCTAAGTGATATTACTTTTGTAAGGATGATGAAACAATCGAGTGCCTTCTTTTATTTTTCCTTTGGACAAAGCCAATATGACTTTCTATTTTTGGTTTGAGGATAGAGCTTCATCAAGGAGTATCTTTAGACTTTTGGCTCAAAGAGTGTTTGGATGTAGTAATGGGGAGTAAACAAGATAGTGCCATCTTATTTGCAATATTGTGTATGATCTTATGGACCATATGAAAAGGGAGATGCTCTAGGTTGTTAAAACAAAAAGATTTAGATGTATCCTTAGTTGTTGGTTAGGCCTTAAAAGTAGTGGCAGAAGTTGATCTATTGAATGATAAAAGTGCTTATAACTTGAACGGGCACGTCCGAGTACATGAGGATAGATCACTACTGCATCTTCTTCACAACAGGCCAACACTAGTCAGTCACAATAGCAACTCTTCATGGGTGCCATCTATCATGCACAAGGTCAAAACATCTAACTTTTCTTTGATGTGAGCAAGAGTTTTTTAGCTAGTAATAATAGTTTGTGTCGTCGCCCTTAGTAAGCTCCCTATTTAGATCAACTGGCTTTCAACCAGATGCATGATAATATCGTATTAAATAGCTTTGCTCTACGATAGCTATCAAACTCCCAAGCTGGTCTAAGCTCTCTGAGTGAGTATATCAAGTTAAATTGTTATGCTTTGTTTGACTTGTTTTTTGGTCAATTTGTAATGGGATCTATAGCTAGAGATTTGAGGGGCGTTGTACATAAGGGTAGATCTAGAAATATTATGGCTTCTCACTCAAAAGTCGCTAAGGCAATGGCTACTCTAAAAGCAACAAAGTTTGAGATCTATAGGGGGTGCCAATATGCTATTATTAAATTAGATTGTGTGGTTGTGATCTAAGCTTTGCGAATGGATGATGGGTGCCCTTGGAGTTTCAGTATCTTGGTGGAGGATGTATGAAAGCTATTGTCCCGTTTTAAGAGAGTAGTTTTCAATTTGATTAGGTGTCATGTAACCAAGCAGCTAATTGGGTAACCAATAGAACTAGATTGAAGGTGTACCTTAGTGATTGGGTTGAAAAATCCTTATCTTCCTTATCTTTTATTCTCTCTTTAGATCTTTGTAATGGAGATGTATGTTAAGCTATCTATTTGTTAGCTGATGCATTGAACCCTCTTTATCTTTAATGAAAATTTTCTTTAATGGGCTAAAAAAGTATTGGGATCTCATCTTGTGAGACTTTTTGAACTTATTATACATCTTTTATTATATAATAATGTTACTGTGCATATACCTTATTTGAAAGAAAAATACTTTGATATAACATTTCTTTCATATAGAATTAATAATTTTTAAATACATGTGCAATATCGTATAAAGAAATTAGAACATCATTTTGTAAATAGGCCATTTTGGGAATAGACTTCTAGGCTCAAACCAATAATTCTAATGAATTAGCTAAGCTCTAAAAGCCTAACTGACCTCTTATCCTAAGCCGAGCTCTTAACAGCTTAGCTACCTTCCACAAGGCCAATGCCAAGTGACAAAAGAGGCCTATCAACCATTTATGAGTCATCAGTACAAACTCTAAGTTAACAGGGAAGAGACCTCTAGGTCCTCAAGGACTTAGGCCTTTGAGCTCAAGTTAGTACAACCTTAGCTCATAGAGTCTAACCATGTTGCACTAATGGCGACTTGACAACTATTTCCAACCTATTTATGCCAAATCCAGAATACATCGCGAATCGTGACTAGAATTTAACCTACTGAAAATATCTTAGCCTTATCCTTTATTTATAAAGGACAAGACCTATAGGTATTACTCTCTCACTTTTTACATACTTAGCTTACATTATGCTCCTTTTACTCTCCTTTACTTTACCTCCAAGACCCTATTAATAAGTATTGGAAATATAGGATTGGAGACACCCTATAAGGAAAGACGAAGGGAGTTGTAAATGAGGTTTTAATGTTGAAAAGAATAAGTGGTCTTAATATCCTTCGATAAAATCCAAAGAATGCAAGGTGTGATAGCAATGCCTTTTTACAAACTTTGAGCTTAAAGTGATGCATTTGTGAAAAATTGAAGTGATCTCATTATAGTAGGTACTGTTGCTTGGTTAAGCATTACCTCTAAGCATGTGGTAGGTATACTACCTTTCTACAAATATTAAGATTAAAGAGATTTGATTTATAAAATCAAAGTGATTTTATCATAGTAACTTTGGCTAATGTAATGCCTTTTTACTAACTTTGAGATTAAAGGGATCTTATTAGGGAAAAGTCTAAGAAATCTTATCACAATAACCACTGTTACTTCGTTAAAGCATCACTCCTGAATACGCGATAGGCATAATGCCTTTTTGCAAGCATCGATATTAGAATGATCTCATTTGTGAAAGATCAAAGCAATCTTTTTTTTTTTAGAAATTACATTAAAGGAGATTAATATTTGCGAGAAAATTCAAAATGATGATAAAAAAAAATACAACTAATTAAAATAAAGGATCAATGTTTAGTAAAAATATCCAAATTAGGGATTATGTCAAGCTACTACTATAAGATGGTTAAGTTAGTCTATTATGGCACTCATATAGCCTTTTAGCCACAAATAAATAAAAATAAATAATTATTGAAAAAATTAAATGATAATAACAATATGAAATGTATTAAAAAAATTGGAAAACGGAAAAATATAGAAATTAAACTCAAATAACATGATTACATATATAAAATAATGTAATTAATTGAAAAAGTTAAAAAAAAAATGGAAAAATTAAAGAAAATAACAAAAAAATTACAATAATAAAAAAATAAAACTAACCTCCCCATGTCCAAAGGTGACTAAATCGACCAAAAAAAAGTTTGGAAAGTTACAACCCTTGACCACCCAAGTGATAATGGATAGTTTTCTATCACCTAAAAGGGTAATATAGCCTTTTTATTAACGAGTAGCCACCTATTGCTAGTTCTTAAAGAAAAAAAGAAAATACAGTGAAAATTAGGTAATGAACGACCACCCATTGCTGTTTGATGAGCCAACGGACCTATGTTTTTTCGTACATGGCAACCCAAAAAGCTTTTGTGGTCAATTTGATCACTGCCTAACCTTAGAGTAGCTAGTTCTATTGTAACAACGATTATTTTGAGATTATTTATATTTTTATCAAAATAAAGTTTAGAAATGGATTTTATGAGATTATTTTGTTAAACTTTTATAATCATGTTTTAAAGTTTCAACTAAAACAGAGTATAATCCTAAATGTATAGATTGAAAATAATTGGTTATCACATATATGAGATAACATATCACATTAATAAAGTTACAATACTTAAAAATTGAAAGGACACAACTTTTAACATCACTTAAAAAAAAAAAAAATAGGTGCCTCTTTGATATAGACTTGAAAAAAGAAAAATTTTTTGACTAAGTAGTATTAGTGATAAAAAAGGGGTAAATGATAAAATAAAAAAGTTAAAAATAGCCAAAAAAATATTACCAATAAAAAAGATACAAACAAAGAAAGTTCCCAATAATATATATACATATATTGATGCAAACCGTACCTGTCTTAATGAAATAAATCATAGTTGACGTTACGTACTTGAAAATTACCGCTTAACCAAATTTGATAAATGCAGATAAAATAACGGTGACGTCGCAACAAACGTTGCCTCGCAAATGTGAATACTCCGACTTCTTCACATGCTGCCAAATATTCTAGTAATATATAATAATATAGATGAGATATCGGTCATAGTAAATTATTGCAAGTTGCATTTATTTATATTATCTGTTACTCCTGTAATTCATTGAGTTGACATGACATGTGCATCCAAAATGCCATTGAGTTGACGTTACATGTGCACCCAAAATGCGAGCAGTTGGAATGATGACTCATCAGACGAAGGTACTTCATACAGTTCACACGTATTAAAAATATTTTTATGCGACATTTTTCTAATTTTTCTATATATTTTCTCTTGAATCGAAAGCGAAAAGATCTATTACACCCAACGGTGACGTTGTTGTGTTTTAAAAAGCATTTATCATACAAAAATATAGAATCTATAATTGTATATGATAACATAAAAATGATCAAGTAAAGCTTGATTTAATTATTTCATTTTAAATTAGGAAAATTAGTAGAAAAATAAGAGAACGTTCTAATGACATTTATATAGTTGTCGTGTAACAAGATGCAATCACACATATGATTTAAAGAAAAACGTCTTATATATATTTACAATATAAATACAAAGGTGGGTTTAATCACACAAATGCTAAGAGGCTCAATATGGATTTTTTTAAATTAATTCTCCCAAAATCTTAACTTAACCCCCTCTTGGTTTCCACTTTTGGGTGGCTTTAAGGTGGCTATTTTAAGTTTCTGTATAAAGAGCGAAGATTAAGCTTTATTTGGAAAATATTTTTTTATTGTATTACAAGAAAATTGTGGATAGTAATTCAATATGAAATTTATAGTAATAAATATAACTATTGATGATAATTTGTAAATTTAAGAATAAAATAATAATAAAGACAACGAGACACCAAAAAGCTGTCGTTTACTTTAATAATATGTAAGATATTCTATTTAAGCAGTGTATAAAATAAATATTTATGAAAACAATATTAACTTTAGACATTTATATAGTTGAACATTTTTTCAAAGATACAACTTTTCCAAAAGAATTGTATATTCTCCAACAAAGTTTTTTTTTTTTCAAAAATATCTATGAGACATTATTTTATTTTTTGAGAATATATCTATTTGCATCGTTTTGCATGTAATCATGTATTTTCGAGAATATTGATAAAACGTGATTTCACTTTTATCAATATGCATATAGGCATTTTATAAAGAGTTGTACCTTTTATATTAAATTATACCATGTAAGTTGATGCATAAAAATTAAAAGGTTGTGTTGTCTCTTTGAACTTTCCTTGTTTTTCTAATCAATTCCCAAGTTTAAAATGAAGTAGTTAATCTCATGTTTTCTTTGAGCATTTTTATATCATCATCTCCGATTACATGTAAAATTTTATATTTATTTACTAATAAAGAGTCTCTAGAACACACCAAAACCATGTTAAGTATAATAAGCTTTTTCACTTTTAAATCAAGAGAAAAGAAATAAAAAAAATCAAGAAAAAGTTTCACAAAATATTTTCAATACATGCGTCATTATTCTAACGATTCGCATTTTGGATATATATTATGTAAAGTCAAAACAAGTGGTTGACACAAGTAACCACATATTATAAATAAACATTACTTGCAATAATTTACATTGACTGTTGCCTCACCTATACTCTATTATTATATTTTTATTATGTTCTCATTCACCGAAATTTTTGGGTATCACGTCTACTAGAATTTTGGCAGTAGACTTTTCGCATTTGCAACGCAAGGTTTATCGCTAGGTCACAATTCACATGTGATAGGGCTGTAACTAAAACCAGTTAAATCCACGTATGATGTGGACATTTTCTTTTCTTTCTTTCTTTCTTTTTTTTTTTTTTCCAAGTTATGGGATTCTGAAGCAAGTGATAAGTAAGAATTGTCCAGTGAGAGGAATTATAAGATCTTAACGTGTTTGTTTTGAGGTAAACAATTTGGACCCGACCAATTATGTGTACCTTAGGAAATTATGAAAAACTACTCGCAAACTTATAGTCTTATAACCGGAAAAGTATATTTTTAGTTCATGATTTTATCTACTTTAATTCTCAATTTTTTTTTATTTGCATTCTTAATATTTTCAAACTCTTACATAGATGGGACATTCTCAATTTATTAAATTTTCCCTTTACTCCATAACACGTGTTAATGTCAAATTGATCTACAATTATTGACTCAATAAAATGATAATATTAAATATATTAAAATACATAATGCAAGAAAAATGATATTTAAAATATTTAATTATATAAAATAATAAAAAAATAAAAAAATATTGGCTTACCACCTCAAAGCAAATTATAAGTCAATATAGGGCTAAGATGGATGGAAAATTTAATGGATTTGACAAAAGTCTATTTTCTCTAAGGGTTAGAAAATGTGAAAACTTAAATTGAAGCATAGGGGAATAAAAAAGTAGGTTAAGGGCTCAAATATAAATATAGTTAAACACTTTTCCTTTTTATAATTAAAGAGATAGAAGTATAAAAGTTAGGAATTCAATCATGATTATGAAGGTGTTGACGTGAGGTCTTTGCTCTACTATATGGTCACCTGCAAGAAAAAACACATTTAGTGGAGTATCGAATTTGTTCCGATATGGTCACTTTGATACCTAAAGCAGTACAATAATCAGGGAGTAAAAGACCCTAATAGAGAGAGAAAGAGAGCAAGTGAAGACTCATAAATTCCTTTAATCTCATCTCCTATTTATAGGAGAAGGGGCTAAGTTATTCTTTAGAGCAAGCTTGGCCTAAATCTTAGGTTGGTCGGTTTGGATTGATCAATGAAGGGAATTATGAAGTCTAAGTTTAAGCAAAACTTAGAAATTTAAGAATGATTCAATGAATCATGTGGAACTTTCTAAAGAATGAATCGAAGATAAGTAATAAGTTAGAGATGAAAACTTAATCATGATTATTGAGGTATTAATGAACTCTACAATAAGTATAAGGAGAATTAGTTGCTAGCTAAATTGGTGAATTATGTGGAATTTGTAAAAAATGAACTGGAGATAAGTAATGAGTTGGAGATGACAATGAAATTGGAGGATTTTGATTTTGATTTATTATGAAAGGATTTAAAATACATAAGTAAAATTTAAACTTACTCTTATTTTAAATAATCTTTACCAATATATATTTAAAATATTGGGAGCATGTCTAAATTGGATTTTATTTTGAGAAGAGCTCTTTAAACTATATAATTTTTCTTGTTAATTATTCCTCTATTAATTTCAATAGTCGTACATTCCTCTACATGTGGTTAGTTGTAACACATTTTTTCATTAGATTTGCCAATTAACACATAGAGATGACCATATTAAGTGTAAGCAAGTAACTCTATTATATAAGGTACCCGCTCTAACCCCACTCTAACAATTAGGTTCTAAGTAAGTATTGAAGATCACAGAATAGGTTTTAAAACGTAATTTTTGGAACTTGCTTCAATAAGATAGGATACAGGTATTAACTTAGAGTATCATGTACCCGCTCTATAATTTAAAGTATACAGGGTATAGGTTATAGGTACCCTATACCCACCTTTGCTAAAATAATATTAATAAATTAATTAATTAATTTTGTTACAATTTTTCAACTTAGACAAAAAGTAAAAAAAAAAAAAAAAGAAGAAGAAGAAGAAAAAAAAGAAAAGGCTGGCCTAACTAAACCTTAACTATACAATACACACTACTGCTTTCTCTTAAAGGATAGGCTCTATATCTTTTACTTTCCTTCTTCTACCGCAATACCTCTTCTTCCCATTTTCGGCCTCTGATTTAAGCTTCAACTAAAAAAAATTTCTTTTCTCTTTAAGGGAATTTCAACTCCAATCTTCCTTCTTTTTTCTATTCTAGGTTTTTGGTAATGTAATTTCCTTCTTCGCTGCAAAAATATTTACTTGATTTTTATTATATCATCTTTGCAATTGTATGAAATGTTGAAATTTATGCGTCCAAATACTCAAAACGTGATATTATCACATAGTTGACAATTTCATGAAATATAGAAATTTACTTTCCCTCCTCACCGCAATCATCTCATAATTTTCCAACATTACTGTATTGAAACAAATATATGAAATGGCAAATGTAGAGCCTTTTCATCATTGTTGCCCTAGGATTACCTCAATGTTGCACATATAATGTTTATGTCCCTAAGAATAAATTTGTTGTTTCCAAGTGTTTTGACTAGCATAATTTTAACTTAAAATATAAAATGCTAACAATCTACATTAACTAGTAATCCATAAAAAAAAAATAAAAAAAAAACCAATATTGAGATCAAATAAAGAAAGATGATAGCTAAAAGGAATTACTAAATAACTTAGTAAAATGGATATAACTGTTATAGATGGTCCTATGCGAAAATAATTAGCAGATTGTTGTTCTCTGTATTAAGTGAGATGTATAGCAAGACTAGGAAATTATAAAATAAACATATAACAAGAACTCTAATTATTGAATTATATAATCGATGTCAAATCTCACAAGTGATTTCTTATTATTGATAACTCCTTATGGGATATCAACTCTTTCACCATGATTATTTCCTATATGTGGTTATGGAAAATTTTATGATAGGTCAGATTCAATAAGAACAAGTCATTGTACTCAACAGTCACATGTATACTTTGCTTATAATAATTGTAATTTTAATGTAACTTGGTTATGTATGAAATAAACTAGGGTGGTTTAATAAACTAAATGCTAATACAAATGCTCTTCCATTCTAAGGAATCTAACGTTAAGTTTTTTCCTACTAGTAATGTTTAATTTTCTTACTGGTTTAATAAACTGGAGTGTTTTAATAGATTGAGTTTCATTTAAAATAAAGGTAATTGTCTTTCCCTACAATTGTTCTTAACTTGTTCTCTTTTCCCCATCTTTCTCATCTTCTAACCTCGGAATGATGTGCTTCTGATAGGAATCAACTCTACAAACCCATTACTTGAAGTTGAACTAAGGGATTACAAGGACTTGTCCGACGAGTACTAGTTGGTGGACTCTTCAAGGATGAGGATTCTAACATTATTTAGGGTATGTTACACTTCATCCAACTTAAGTGCCGAGTTGCGGTCATGATAGGAACAATTTCTAAGCTAGCAAACACCACAAGTCTTCCCAAGCCGAGCAAATAAGCCATATGACTAGCTAAGACCTTATAACAGCATCCAGTGTCTGAGCTCTAATCTGACCTAGATCAAGTCAGCCAATTCATCCATTCCTTTTCTGACCTCTATTGAGCTAACACCATTGGTTGTTGAGCTTCCTGAGATCTTACACTTGCAGGAACAATCGAATACACATAATTTTAGGCTCGCCAACGATAATTTGACATGTATACTTTGACACATCATTCCAAAAGAATTCTTCTATTTCCATACTCCATATTATTTTCTCATTTTTTCCCTTTTAGCATGTTTTACCAATCTTTACTATTCAGCTACTATTTTTGTCTTTTCTTTTTTGTATGTAACCCTATAAAAGCCTCATTTGTTTGTAATGTAACAATCAACTTCCTTTCACTATTGAATATAGAAATTTTTTCTTTCAAAGAACCCTTATGTTCTCTATCATACCCAGCTCTTATCTAGTTCCTTTAGCAAGAGTTAGTGGTAAGCAACCTTAATTTCTACATTCGTTCGTAATATCAAGTGTAGAGTTAAGCTATATGAGCTTGTGGTACGTCATATCTATAAGCTGCTCATAGACTTGCTAGTTTCTTTAGTTTCATTTTCATCAGTTGTGGTACAGCCTTCGCGTGTTCAACCTTGGTGACTCATCAGCCTCATTGGTATCATAATACGATTCCGAGAGGTAGTGTGTGAAGATTGTTGTAGAGTTATTTTCGATAGTGTTGTTAGTGGCTACTATATTCTTTCGTAGCTACTACAATGGTTTGTATAGTTGTGGTAAAGTGTTTAAGGTGGGTTTTGAAGTTGTGAGCTGAGAAGCATTAATTCACAAGAAATAAGTATAGTAACTTTGCTTTGTTTTACTTTGTTTTTCGACTACGAAAACAAGGCTTGCTATGAATCTTGTGTCGAGTTGTATTGTACAGGGTATTAAAGTGTTAGAGTATGTTAGTTGAGATTCTAGGTACTGAATAGTAATTGATTGAGTGTAAGTAGTGGTTTTGAAATATTGTTCATTAATACTGGGTAGTAGTGTTTTGTTAGGTATGTACTATTGAAGTTGTTCTTGTTAAATAAAGTAGTGACAAGAAGGATTGCATAATGTCGGCTTCTAATGTTCATGGAGTTATCAGAGCTAAGATAGTAGCGCTTGAATTGGTTGTAGCCAATAGGGAAGTTACACACCAAGGTCAGTCGATGATAAGCTCTATAGACTAACTGACCTTGTTAAGAGTCTAGTCACAGTTATGTAAGGCATTAGATAATAGCCGTAAGGTCCGCCTAATCATGGTAAGGTAGAAGATGAACAAAAGCAAATACATAGACATGCCGGCCAAGCAAATTGCCCAACCCGACCTCATTAAGCTAGAGGAGTAGTAAGCTACCCTACTTACAGGTGGTTGGAGATGGAAGGAATTGAGGAAGCAAATGAGGAAGTGGAAGAAGAGCTTGATGGTGAAGAAGAAGAGTATTACAAAGTGGAAGAGCGAAGACGCCGAGCTTCTTGAGGACTTAACAATGTCAAGATCTAGATTCTGGCCTTTATAGGTAATGGAAATGCTAACGAATAACTAGAATGAGAGGAGAAGGTTGCGAAAGTGTTTGATTATTATGAATATATTGAGGGTGTAAAATTCAGACTTGCTACTCTTGAGTTTTCTGGTACACCGCCATGTAGTAAAAGAACTTAAATGCAACTAAAGAAAGAGATAGATGAAGAGGTGTACGTACTTAGGAAGACATGAAAATGTTGCCAAGAGGAAGATTTATAACTAAAACATACTTGCAAGATTCCTTTTTCAAACTGCAAGAGCTTCACCAAGGAAGTCAAACTGTGGATGACTATGTCAAGAAGTTTCAAATATTCATGATATGAGTTGATGTAGATAAGCCTGAAGCTCCCACTATATCAAGATTCATCTCTAGACTCAGGTATGAGATCCGTCATATTGTAGAAGTGCAGATGTTTTGTGCTTTAGAAGTAGCCATTAAGATAGCTTAGAGGGTCGAGAAGTACAAGAGGAATGCCCCTTCCCAACTTCATCCCAACTCTTTGCGGTCTATTATACCGCATCGAACTAGCTACCCTAAAGCAAGAAGACCAAAACAAGTAGAAGAGAAGAATGACCGATATGAAGATGGTCAAGTAAGCTTGAAGAATCAAGCACATGATAGAGCTAACTCCAAGACATTTGAGAAGGGATAGTCTTCAGGCCATAAGACGAGTGAGATAAAATGCTTTAAGTGTTTGGTTTATGGACACATGGCTACTACTTGTCTTAATCGATGTGTTATAATCCTCCAAGGTGATGAAGTTGATAGTATAAACGAAAGTGACCCCGAGAAGGAAGAAAAAGGTATCGGAAGAGCTGAAGTAAAGGATGAGGAAGAAACTTATGTTTGTATAGACTAGGGCGAAGTAATGACTTTGGTATTGAGGCGAATGTTAAGCTCAATGCTAAGCTCCAAGGAAAAATAGAAAGAGAATCTGTTTCATACAAAGTGTATCATCAAGGGTCAAATGTGCACGATTATACTAAATGAAGGTAGTTGCACCAATGTTGTCACTTAGATCCTCATGTAGAGGTTAAGCCTGCCAACATCTAAGCACCCTTAATCTTATAAGTTACATTGGTTGCATGATAAGAGTGCTTTGTACGTAATCAAATAGGTAGTTGTACCATTCTGCGTTTAGAATGTCTAAAGAGAAGAAGTGGCTTATGATGTTGTCCCTATGGGAGCTTCACATTTATTCTTGGGAAAACCTTAGTTATTTGACCAACGTGTCGTATATGATGGGTATAAGAACACTTATACCTTTACAAAGGATGGTAAGACGATAGTCCTGCAACCTATGACCCTAAGCTAAGTGAATGAAACTCATAACCAACTCACCTAAGCTGGTAAGAAGAAAGCTTTAGTGTTAAGCTTACAAGAACTTTGAGCTTTTGAAGAGGCTAACGAGCCTATGTTCTTGTTGAATAGAAGATTGTTGGAGGTGAGAGATCTAGGTGATGTACTAGAAGAGGTTTGCAGGTTGATAAATGAGTTCTCTGACCTATTTTTAGAAGAGTTACCTAAAGGACTACCATCAATCTAAGGAATTGAGCACTGTATTGACAAACAACCAAGCGCAACTCTACTAAAGAAACCTAATTACAGATAGAATCTTGAGCAAACTGTCGAGCTAAAGAGACAAGCGAACAAGCGAGTAGAGCGAGGATATGGGAGAGAGAGCATAAGTCCTTATGCTGTGCTAGGCCTACTTATCCTAAAGAAAGATGGTTCTTAGCACATGTGCATTGATAACCAAGCTATCATTCAAATTACTGTTAAGTACAAATATCCCATACCAAGGCTTAATGACATGTTGGATGAACTTCATAATGCTAGAGTGTTCTTGAAGATTGGTCTACAAAGTGGTTACCACTAAATTCGCATGAGAACAAGAGATTAATGGAAAACTGCATTTAAGACTAGACATAGTCCCTATGAATAGTTGGTTATGCCATTCGACCTTACCAAAAGCCGAACACTTTCATGAGGCTCATGAACATGTGATGTGCTCCTTGATCGAGACATGTATAATTATGTACTTTGATAACATACTAGTATATAGTACCGACCTGGCCAATCACTTAAAGCATCTCCAAGTTGTTTTTAATATACTTTGCAATGAGAAACTATTTGGAAATCTAAAAAAGTGTGCATTTTGCCAACAAGAAGTTGTCTTTCTTGGATATATAGTGTCTGAAGAAGGAATCCAAGCTGATGAGGAAAAGATTCAAGTTATCTTGGAGTAGCTTACACCAAAGAATGTCATTGACCTACATAGTTTTCATGGTCTTACTTCTTTCTACCAAAGATTCATCAAGACCTTTAGTAATATTGTAGCCTCATTGATTGAGTTGACAAAGAAAGTGAAGGATTCCAACAAACTGATTGAGTTGAGAAGAGCTTTAGGGAAATCAAGGAGAAGCTTACCATAACACCTGTCCTGACTTTACTAGATTTTGATAAACCCTTTGAGTTGAAGTGTGATGCTTCTCGTATTGGCATTGGTGCAGTCTTGATGTAAAAACACTGCCTTACTGTAAGAATAACACCTTATTGCTTACCACAATAAGAAACTTAATGGTGCCACCTTGAATTACTTTGTGTATGAAAAGGAGCTATACTTTCTTTTCCGAGCTCTTATTATATGGACACATTAGTTATTATCTAGAGGATTTGTGATCTATACGGACCATAAGTCCTTAAAGTACCTTTAGGAGCCAGAACAAACTTTTAAACAAACAAACCAAGTGGTTGGAGTTCATGGAAGGTTTTTCTTATGTGATTAAGCAAAATAAAGGTAGAAATAACGTAGTTACTGATGTTCCTTTACGTCAACATGTTTTACTGACCACCTTATAAACTGAGTTATTGGTATTTCCCCTTATTATCGAGCAATATGCTCAAGATCCATACTTTGGTCCTATCATTGAAAATTGTTGAGGCAATATTGCTATTATAGGATACTATTTGAAAGATGGATACCTATTCAAGGAGAACAGTTTGTACATACTAAACTATTCCATACATGAGTTGTTGCTTAGGGAAGCTCATAGCAGTGGCTTATTTAGGCATTTTGGTGAGACCAAAATTACGGACCTATTGAAGGAGAATTTCTACTAAATTAGTTTGGCTAAAGATGTTCACAAGGTTGTCAAAAATTGTAACAAATGCAAGAGGGCAAAGGAAAGGGAAGAACCACATAGAGTGTATATGCTCCTACCCACATCGACCTTACCTTGGGTTGACCTCATCATGGACTTTGTCCTTGGATTGCCTTAAACATCTAGAGGAAAAGATTAGATCCTTATAGTTGTGGATTGATTGAATAAAATGATACACTTCATTTCATGCCACCGAACCATTGTTTCAAATTGAGATACTAAGTTCTTAAGCTACTTTTAGAAGACCTTATGGAGGAGACTTGGCACTAAGCTTGTATTCAGTTCAAGTAGTCACCTACAAATAGATAGCCAGATCAAGGTGGTGAACAGGACGTTAGGGACCCTACTTCAAGCTATTGTGGGAAAGAGCTTGAAAGATTGGGACTTGTGTTTACCTGTTGTGGAGTTCGCCTATAACTAAACTATCTACAGTACTACCGGTAAGACATTTTTTGAGGTCATCTATGGCCTCAACCTAACTATCCCACTTAACATGATCAGTACCCCTACAGCCCCTAAAGAGAGCTAGATCAGAGTTGACCGAGTCTAAAGACTACAAGAACTACATTAGCATGTAGTTGAGAAAATCACCAAGTTTAATGAATGGTAGCAAAAAATTAGAATCATAGCTGCCGAGTTGTGTCTTTCAACCTAAGTGACCCTGTATGGATCCACCTCAACTGAGAGAGCTTTCCATACCTCAAGAGGAATAATCTACCACAAAGAGCTAACGATCCCTTTAAGGTACTAAAGAAGACCAATCGCAAAGCTTATTAGATTGAACTACTTGAAGATTATGAAGTCTCTTCTACCTTCAACGTATCCAACCTGATCTCTCACCATCTGAATGAAGCCGAAGCACGAATAGAAGAAGAGCCAACTAGAGAGGACCCTGTAGATTTGAAGCTAAATCTCTTTGACCCCCAAGAAGATGATATGAATCAACTCTATAGACTTATTACTTGAAGTCAAGCTAAGGGATTTTAAGGACTTACCCAACAAGTACTTCCTCGAAGACTCTTCAAGGATGAAGATTCTGACATTAACCAAGGTATATTAGACTTCATCATACTGAGTGTCAAGTTTTGGTTATGATAGGAACAGTTCCCGAGTTGGTAGACACCACAAGTCTTCCCAAGCTACTAACCAAGACCTCAAAACAATGCCTAGTGTCCAAGCTAGAATCTAACCTAAATCAGGTTAGCCATTCTTTTCCTAAACTCTATTAAGCTGATACCATCAATTGCCGAGTTGCTTGAGATCTTATACTCGCAAGAATAATAAAAAACATACAATTTCAAACTCGTCGACCATAATTTGACATATATCCTTTGACCCAACATTTTAGAAGGATTCTCTTATTTTTGTACTCCATGCTATTTCGTCATTTTTTCCCTTGTAGCGTGTTTTAGTAATCTTTATCGTTCAACTACCATTTTTGTCTTTTCCTTTTTACATGTATCCCTATGAAGGCAATATTAAAGCCTCATTTGCTTATAATGCAGCAACCAACTTCCATTCACTATAGAATATAGAAAATTTTCTTTCAAAGTAACCCTCATGTTCTCTATCATACCCAGCTCTTATGTAGCTCCTTTAGCAAGAGTCAGTGGCAAGCGATCATAATTTCTACACTCATACATAATATCAAGTGTATAGTTAAGCATGTAAGGTTGTGGTGCATCATATCTATAAGCTGGTCATAGACTTGCTAGTTTCTTTTACTTCGTTTTCATCAGTTGTGGCACTACCTTCATGTATATAACCCCAAAGATGCATCAGCTTCAATTAAAGAAAGGAACTTAGTATGTATGAGGAAATGCATTTGTTGCATCCATTTTACATTTTGCTACTATTATGTTTCAATGAAATCCAACCTATACAAACTTTTAAACTCTTTAGGCTTTATTTTCTTGTATTTTTATGTTCTTTAAGGAAAAATGGAAAGTAAAGGGGAGACAAATAGTGCTCTAAGTTCGGGTAAGGCACTTGTACTAACAAGTAGTGATTCTACATCCCAATATGTTAGAAGAAAACCAAAAATTCACCACTTAGGAACATTTTACTAAGATTATTATTATGTATGATCAAAAGAAGAAAAGTGTTAAGACAAAGTGCAATCATTACGAGAATAAGTTATTATATAATGCTGATTTGGGTACTTCTTTCATGTTGAAGTATTTGAAAGTGTATATTAAGTATCTTAAGAATAAAAATAAAATGCAAAATCTCCTTACAACATTTAAAAATATAAGGGAAGAAGCAAGTGCTAACAACAATCTTTTGCCTTGGAAATTTGACCAAGAATACTATAGACTTATGCCTACTTGAATGGTAATTATTGATGAACAACCATTCGTTTTTGTAGATTGTAAAGGGTTTAGATATTTTATATGTGTATTACAACTAATATTTAAATATATATCACGTTTTACAATAGCTAAGGAGTGCATGAAGGTCTATGTTCACGAGAAGTTGAAATTGATGGAGAGGTTTAAATCTTTAAAATCTAAAATTGCTTTCACAATTAATATTTGGAGTTTCATATAAAACCTTAGCTATCTATGTCTCACTACACATTTTGTTAACGATTTATGGACATTGCATAAGAAGATGATCGATTTTGTTGTCATGCCTAGTCATAAGAGTAAAGATATTGGTAAGATGGTTGAAAACTACATCCATGAATGGGGGTTAGAAGACAAGATTTCTACCATTATTGTTGATGACACTTCTTCAAATGATACTGCTTTAAATTACCTCAAAGAAATGTATAAACGTGATGGTTTGCTCATTTTAAATGGGGATTTCTTTTAAGTGAGATGTGCTCCTCGTATATCAAACTTGATTGTGTAGGATAAGTTAACTGAAATTCAGGATTCTATAGATCGAATTACAAGTGCTATGAGATATGTAAGAAGTTCACCTGCTAGAGCTTAACAATTTAAATCATGTATTAAGCGTCAAAGGATTACTTATAAGGGATCTGTATGTTTAGATATTTCTACTAGGTGTAACTCATCCTACCTTATGTTAGAAACAACCCTTAAGTTCAAGAAAGCTTTCTAAAGATTATAAGATGAGGACCCGTCATTTGTTATTGAGCTTAGTAATGATATCCACTTATCTATTGATTAGAAAAATGTCAACGTTTTGACTAGGTTTTTGAGAAAATTTTATAAGACAACAAAAAGGATATTGAGATCATTGTATCTTACATCTAACTCCTACTTTTATGAAGTTATTAGCATTTTGACATCTTTAATTATGTAAGGAATGATCCTGATCCTTTTCTTCAATTAATAACAAGTAAAATGAGAGAAAAGTTCGTTAAATATTATGAAAGTGTTGATAAAACAAATTTGATGGTTTTGGGTGCCGTTGTGTTCGATCAAGATTTAAATTAAAGTTTCAAAAATATTGTTATAAAGAAATTTATGTTGATGATTAGAAAGTTGAGGGAATGCTTAAGAACATGAAGAATGTAATTGTTTGATCGTTTGAGTTTTATGAAAATGCTTTTGAGAATGCTATGGATCAAAGTTCTTCAACCTTGTGTTACGGACCTCCCAAAATGGGCCATTCTTAGGAGGTTCCTAAGGCCCAAAGACGAAAGCCCAAGCCCACTAAAAGCTTATAGATGATGAAAAGCTCTAGAAGGTTCCAGAAGAGTCCAGAATCTTGTATAGTAGTAGGTGGAGGTAGGTGAAGGTAGTAGTTGGGAATCAATTGTAACCATTAGATCGAATTGATCTTAACCATTAGATTGTAAAGGCTTTCTGTATATATAGGGGTATTCCCCTCAGATGTAACACACAAGTTATTTGAGTGAATACAGTATACTATCAGAGTTTCTCTCTCTACTTTCTCTCTCTAACATTGTGAGCGTATTACAGGCTGACTTAGCCTTCCTTAGTGAGGTCAGGAACGCTAAGTGCCGCACGGGGTCGAGCGACGGAATCTGCCCGTGACACTTGCATGATATAGAAATAGAGCAGGATCAACTTATTATTGATGATGATATTTATGTTTGGATGATCCCCTTAGAAAACTAAAAGATGGTTTTGAAATGTTTATGAAGTTGAAGAAAGTGATATATATAAGTCTGAGTTGTATTAATATTTTAAACAACTATGTGAAAAGAATAATGATGATTTTGACATTTTATCTCAGTAGAATAACGATTTAAAATTTAAATTTCTTTCTCAAATGGCAATGAAGATATTGTGGATATTGATTGAAGAGAAAAAATAAGTTGCATTTTGAAGTTAACGTAAAGAATGATTATGGTCACTATGTTCTAATGGAGATCTTAAATATCCTAATGTAGTTTTATGATTAAAATTCAGTAAAAAAGATTTTCTTTATTGTGCAAACAAAAACAACATGATCTTTCTCATGTCATTATACGATCTTTGTTGGTAAAATTTTCCATGCATTTACAGTTTGGATTTTCATGGTGATAAATATATAAGTACTTTCCAGGTTGTCTTTGCCTTAAAGCATGAAAACCTCTATGCCTCAAAGTATGTATATTGATACGAGGCAAGCGCACCTATCAATTTTAATATAGCGGATATGAGTCCGAGTTGATCCCTCAGAGATTTTGAGTACTAATATTAACTTTAGCTTTATTATCTAACCGGAAAATTATGATGAGTTGAATGAATTAAAAATACTGAAATTAACAACTAAACTACTTATGAGACTTAATTACGCAAATTAGAAAGCAATAAACTATTAACGACTTCAAGTATACAATAATGTATTTAGGAATTATTTCCCCTAGTATTTAACATGTAACCTTTTTAAAATATATTCAATTTAGTTTCTATTATTCTTGACCGGAGGGATTCACAATTAAAGCTAATATCTTTCTCAAGCATATTAACCCTAATTCTAAATTATTTACCAGAATCTCTTCACTTAGTAATATAACTTAGAATTGCATTAATGTTTATTAACTTTCCGGAAGAAACATGTATCTTATCTCTAAGTATACATGTAGTTCTCTTCAATTATGCTAAGATCTAATTACACATGCAATTTCTCAATCAACATGCATAATATCATATATTGACACTCTAGAATTATCAATCCACAACTAAACGACATAATTGAATCAAGAAAAGATAGAAACTTTCTTCAAATTATAATTCAATCGAAGGGTTACATGAAACCCTAGGTTCCATAATACTAAATACTTGAATTCTAAGCTATCATAACGAATCTAAAAACGAGTTTCATCAAAAATATAAAACAAAGCATGAAAACCCCTCTTGATTTGATGAACAATCTCTCTAATCTTAAAATCGATGTCGTTATCGCTTCTTGATTGATATTTTCCTCCAATCTCCTCTTGTCTCTTGTCTCTCTCTGTTTCTGTAATGTCTCTCCCTCTTTTAAACCCTAAGATCCCCTTATATATGTGTATTACACGGATTTTATTTTCGTCACCAGACACGACCTGGGACACAGCCGTGTCCTCAGGTCGTGTAACTTTTTGCACTAAGGCAAAATTTCTGCACAACTTCAAAATTTCATAACTTTTTCGTTTGAACTCGGAATTGAGCGAAACTTGATTCGTTTTCTTCGTTTTCGAGCTTAGAACGCGTTTAAACCCTGAAATCAATATTTTACTCAATTAAGTATCAATTTCTTTAAAGAAAACCAAAAATGTACGGGAAATGCTATAAAATCACCATATGGAATATGTTTAAAATCAGAGTTATCATATATAATGTTGATAAAAAGGATGATCTATAGATTGCGATATCTTTCATTCCATCTACGCTCTCAAAAGCTTCTTACTATTTTCCAAATTTGCCTTGTCCATAACCTTTACAAAAAAGAAGCACCTGGTTCCTTTTAATTCTGAGTATTACAGTAGTAAAAAGTAACGTTAAATGCAATCTACAAGTTCCGTAAGGTATGCTTTATCCCTGTATGGTACAAGGTAGTTCTAAGGTACTACAAGGTAAGGTGCAAGTAAAAGAGTTTAGGAACCGCTACCTATAAAGTAGGTATGGTAGAGGCTCATACCTTACCTACCCTTTACTCTCTTAATCCTAAACCGTCCTTTGTTACAATCTATTTACTTTAATGAAGATTATATTTGTTTTTAATATGTGTGATGTAATGTAGTTTCCTTTAAGAGGTTATCATCTAGGTTGTTAAAGTTGACTTAAGACTACTAGAGGATCTATAGATTCGAAACAAAAAATTGAAATGTAGAATAACTTAGATAATATAGCTTTAAAAAACCATTAATATACTTATAATATGTCTTTTAACAAGTTTACATTAGAGGATTGTCTTTTTTTCTAAGCATTCACATTAAGTGCTTAAATTTCTCAAACATATGGTATGTAAATGAACTCTTTTTTTCTATACATACATAAATATATATACATATGTATAAACACATATTTAAGACCCTAGTCATTGAGTAAAACACCTATAAGTTTTGATGACATGAATATTGTAACATCTTATAACCTAAAATGTTATAGCCTGCTATGTGTCCTTATTATCTATTGATACTTTAGGCATTAACATTTGCTAAAATCTCCAAATGTCTATTGAAATCTCTAAATATTTACAACAAAATTTAATCTTCAAATAGATTAATAAAATAACCAAGTAATCTCATAAAATTCCAAACAAGTATTTACTAATTATGAAATGAGCTATAATAGTCATTATCTTAAAAATTATTCTTACAATAAAATTATTAATTGTCACTCCCTAACCTAGTAATCTTTATGCCCTTAATTACAGCCAACAAATTCTAAAAATTTTCATTAAGTGCCTACACCTAACAAATTTAAGATGGGGTAAGGCAAAAGGTAGTACAGAATAGACCAAACATATGCGCATGAATGACGTATCATAATTCACATTGATTACAAGTATCCACATATATACCATGCACTAAACAATAGGTTATTATCTTTGATTTAGTCATCAAACAACATAAGGGTACTCACTACCTTGGAGCACCATATATATTATACTATAGAGTATCGGTGTTAGTCTTCCCCATTACCCTAGGAATTAAGTAACCAAGTCATACCTAAATCTATGCGGATCATTTCTAAGTGAGACTCTACTAAGGACAGCATCGTACAAAGATCATTAAGGTGGCCATCCTAAGTTCACTAATCTTTCTCATTCCTTGTGCCTAACTAAGCACATGAAGCACAAGACAATTTAAGGTCATATAATATATTAAGTCTGATTAATTTTTCTAGCTTAACAAACACAACTAACAAACAAATATCCCATACTTGACTCAAGGATTGCTTAAACCTAAAAACAATTACCTCATAACTTGAAAATGTGAAAAACATCTCTACTTAGTCTTAATTACAAGGAGGAATGGAAAACAAGGTCTAAAAATAGTCATGAAACAAGGACAAAACATTCTATACGTATTAGAACACTTGGCATCTAGATCCTACATTTCGTAGTGTCCGGATGCTAAGGTTCAGGGAGGATTTCCTCCATAGCATCTGGATGCTACTAGAGGAGGCGTCCAAATACCTAGTTGCATTCTGTAGACTACAACTCATGATCATCCCCCTAATCAACCCCCACCCCCAACTGAAATATTTCGAAAATCACCACTTTCGGTGTTTTTCTTAGATCAAAAACTTAATCTTTAACCCTTTTATACACCCATCAATCATTGAAACAAAACATCTACACTCCTCTTGTCCATCTAACAATGCTAAATGTCTGCAATTTTATGGTAATGTAGCAACCAACAAAGATTTAGAACTAGGCTTACCTTTAGGATGAAAAACCATGCATTATGCATGGATTTTTGATGTGTTGAACCACCAAAACATAATCTAGACCCTATTTTCCACCGAACCTTAGGCAAAAACGAATTTGTTAGATTTATCTTAGGAAAACTTATCGAAATTTAGATTTTGCATGACTTCCCTTGATTCCTTCACCTCAAATCTTGTAGCAAAGATCAATACTCTTGATTGTTGGAGTAATCACATAGGAATCCTATTCAAATGTGTTGTCACAAGTAGAGCAAGGGGAAAAGTAAGAAAAGGATTATTAGTTGTAAATTTTGTTTATATGGTACAGTTATGGGAAGGTGAAAAAGCTTCAGGAGTAGAAGGCCCTTAAATCTCTTATAAGACTATTATGCCTTTACTATTCATGTTAATTACAAGAAATACCGACCTTTAATGTCTGTGGATACTTCTTTATCCTCCCCTTATTTATTTATTTGTTCTTTTATGTCTTGGTTCACCATTTTTCCATTTTATTTATTTAGTTTTCTAGAGTTCTACATACTTCCCCCTCCAAAGAACTTTCATCCTAAAATTTTTTCCTAAATCACTAATATGAAATACTTTTAATACTTTCCTCTTATCTCTTCTTGTAGCTTCCAAGTACCTTCTTGTTCCACTTGATTGCTCCATTATGTCTCAACATGCTTGCTCACTCTTGATTCTTGAGATCTACCTTTTCATTTTTGTGTATTTGTCCCATTACAAGATTAAATTCTCAAATCTCCTATTGGTCTCTCAAATTAAATAATTTTGGGGTTCTTAACAAGGTCTTTCACTTAATCTTAAACTTTATTAGTATCTAAAATCCTAATGGGAGACCAATGTTGATGTTACTAGGCTACAATAACATTGGTCTTTGTTATGGTTATCATAACATATATTAAAACTATATCTTTGATTTTATCAATTGTCTTATTTTATATAGTTGGTTATCTTTTACTTATTTTTATGTTTATGCATTTATTGATTCTTCTTCTTTCTTTCTTTTTTCCACTTTATTTTCCTCATATTATTATTTTCTTAATGCTTTTATTTGTTATTTTTTCAATATTATAGAACTAATATCCCGTATCACTTAGCACAATTACTCACACGAGAAGGATTCGCTAATCCTAATGTTTCATTAGATAAGGCAAGGATACAGCTGACAACTCGACGACTTTATGTGACACGACAAACAAGATGGAATGACTCAATAGACATGATATGATATAAACTAGAATAAGAAGAAAATGTGGACTTGTCATTCCTATCTCCGTACTAATGTATATATGAAATATTTTGTTCCCTTCTTTTCCCTTTTTGATTAAGTAATTTAATTTGTTGTGTATTTTTTTTTTCCCATTTACATTTGTTGGGACGTATAAAAAATGTATTGTTAATTATGAGTATAAAATTATTTATGCTTTTTTTTTTGTGTCACCATTCACTATGGGAGAATTTTTAATTAGACAATTTCATCTATAGCCTTTATCATGGCTATTGTTGTGATAGTAATAGTTGTAGTTGTATTGCTATTATTATTATTGTCATCACTACGTACTCATTAATTCGTTCCCGTGATTCTTCTCACTACAAAGGTAGAGTGAGAAAGCTATCTTACTTTTAAAGATATTAAAAGATTATTATTAATAGCGCTATTAATGTTGTAGTGAATATTTATAATTATTGTTGGGATAAAACTACTAGAAGTACCTAAACTTTCATATATATTTTTTATTTTAGTACCTAAACTTTTATATATTTTTTTATTTTAGTACCTAAACTTTAAACTTGTTCATTTTAGTACTTAAACTTTTTAAATAAGATAGATTAGTTTTTTGTTTTAACGGCCATTACAAAGAATCCTTATTTGTTTTAATTTAAAAAATTAAAGTACCAAAACGAAATAAAAAATAAAGTTTAAGCAATAAGATGGAAATAAAATGAAAGTTGATATACTTATGTTATTATTATATCATTTTATAATAACAACTATTATAACAGAGATACTAATTTGTCTCATTTAAAAAGTTGGGGTATTAAAATGAACAAGTTTAAAGTTTAAGTACTAAAATGAAAAAATATAAAAGTTCAGATATTCATATTGATTTTATCCCAATTATTGTTATCATTATTATGTTATTATGGTAGCATTGTTGTCTATAGGGTAAGATAGTTTCAACAGACTTTAATTTATGTATTAAATTTTGTTTATGTCTTGTTATTCTACAATCGCTCCACTTTAAAGATTTTAATAAATTAGCAAATAATCCATACATTGTCAACAATACTTAGGTATCTTGGTTGATCACTTTTCATTTAAGGTTTAAGTTTTGCCTATTTATTCTTAGTCTTATTTAATTATTTTAATTATCCCGTTTTATAATATTATTATCGTTATTGGCTCTTTAATTCTTATTTTTAATAGCTCTTTTGTGCTACTTATGGACTTTAATAGTAAAGATTAAAAATAGTTGTTTATTGCATTTATTATGGTTACTCATGTGTGCTTATCTTGTTACTTGTATATTCATGCGCATGTCTGTAGTATCCTATACTAAGTGTTAGCTCACCCTTCGAGGAATTATTGTTTTTTAGCTACAAGTTCAGCGTATGAAGTTTATAGTGGTTATTCTATAGAGATGTGAGATATGATTATTTGTATTGTGATTAGGAGGATTATCTTTATTATCACGGTGACGGAGCGGGGATAGCTTAGTTTAGATACTAAGAGTAAACTGTTGAAGACTATATGTTATTGTTTCATTTTGTACATATTTGGAGACTATGTTGATTATCTAGAGTAGCCTGTGTCTCCTATAGTTGATGTTTATTAGGTTGTCACGTGTTGGAGTTGTGAGACTCTAGGTTATTTGTCTTAAAGTTATATCATGTTCAAGTTTATTCACTCATGATAGTTGGTTTCATTCTATTGTTGTATGTGGAGATTGAGCAGTTGTTATTCCATTCTTATTCAAATTTAAGGTTATTAAATTGTGAGTTGGTAGATTTTATATAATTATTTTATAAATCATAGACAAGTTGCTAGTTCCCAAATTCTTAACATATCAATAGAGGTTAGGGACACGTAGCGGGCTATAACGTTTCAGGTTCTAAGGCGTTACATTTTTAGTGGTATTAAAGCTTTTTGTTAAAGAGTCCTTAGAGTCTTAAGTATTGAATCTTTAGGACGATAAGATATGAAGAGTGTAGGTAGTTAAGGGATTAAGCTTAAATCCGAGAGAGTTGGTCTTATTGAGGGTTTGGGGTAAGTTGCTTTAATCTTACCTAAATACAATTTCTTCACCATTATATTACTATTTGTTGCTAGTTAATATTTATTTGTTCCTATTTTTGTTGTCATCTTATCTTGTATTTCCTTTATCTTATTTTCTATACGATTTTGCATTATGTTTTACTCTTATATTTGGTATCTTCTTTACATATATATTTTCAATACTAGTCCATCTTTTCTACTTCTCTCTTAAAGCTTTCTTATCCTTATATAATTTACCTAGATATGGTAGATAAAGAGTTAAATTGGTGCAGTGGAGGTAACACTGGAATTAGAATTGGTGGAGCAAATCCCTTTGATATGCTCAGTAATGTAAAACAAATAAAACACTTAGTAAGGAACAAAATCTAAGTTTCTTGATTTATACTAAGGATACATAAACAATTTATGAATAAGGCATCCATATGTACCTATATGTACATTCATAATGAAGACCCAATAATACTATATATGATAGTGTAATTATATGAATAATATGAATATAACATAATAGTTTACTACTTAAAGAGAGAGTTAAAAATCTATAGCATTAAATAAGTGGAGATAACCAACTAGTGAATTTAAAAGATTTAGCAAACTTAAGTAATAGATCATAAAGACTCTTAAGACAAATAAGACACCTTTAGAAAAATGTATGATATAATAGAAACTGGAGAATTATAAATATTAATATCAACACCAAGGCAAAATAGGAACCTACTTCATTAAATTATCTATAATGGGTATGAATGCAACAATCATTAAAAATTACCAATTTAAAGATTAATAATTAATAATAGTGACAAATCGAGAAAAAGATTAAAAACATGAATTGGTGTTCCTATATACATTCGTACGTATACATGTGAAATGGGGTTATCAAGTCCTTATTCTTTAATGGTAAGTTAGACATTGGTCTCTAACTAGAAAAGTAAATGCCTAGGCTTAAGAAGGTTTTGGCCTAGTAGGTCTATAGAATTCATTAGGATAAGCGATATTATTGAACTAGACAAAGCAACAAGCAACAAAACCAAAAATGAATAAAGCCTCCCCAGACCATACAAGTATACGATGAGCCTTTACAAAAGGATCATGTCTAGTGTATCAACATGTTAGCTGTGTTAATGGGTCGTATTGAGTCATATCATGTGATTCAAGTCAAGTTGTCGGTCTTATCTCTTCGAGTTGGTTGTTTGTGTTACTTGTTAACCCCATATTATGTGTATCTATACCAAAATATGTAATATGGAAATTTCTTCACTACTAAAGTACTAAAGTGAGAAATTAGCTAGGTGATAATTAAAGAACTAAAGATAGAAACACAGATAATAAAGTATCCTAATAATAAATAACAAACCAATTAATAATATATAGCAAATCTCAAGGAGAATAAATTATAAATACCTATAACTTGGATTATTATACTAGTAATAATAAAAAACAATAACTAAAGAGATTATAGGGAATAACAAAATACACAAATTTTAGCAAATCAACTAAAGCTTAATAGAATGAATTAAAAGGTGAAATTAATGTTAAGGGATGCAAAAAGTGTTAATAATAGATCAACCTACTACACTAAGATTTACAAAGGAAATAATAAATTAATATGGCTTAACCAATAGGGAAGAATAATAATAACATTAATGGTGATAATAAGACTATCTCTTATAACTAGCAAAAAACGGGGGACAAGGGAAGGAAATGAGTTATTGTTAAGTGAGGTGCAATAGCAGTAAATGTGGGGCAACTAGAGAACGGTTGAGATTGAATGTTAGAAGCAGAGTAAATTGGAGAAATGAGCACTCTTACTTTGGAATTGTAGAACTATATAAAGAATTATTATGACTAAAAAGGTAGTGTTACATGATAACGAATGCTTGACTCATACGAGAAAAGGTAGGTATCAGGGTAGTAGCTAAACTTAATGAAAGAGGTAAAGTAATGAGATGTTGGCGTTCTTAGAGTATAAGGGAGCTAAAATTAAATAAGAGCTTAAGGAATAAATTAGGAGAAAGTGTCTAGAGTTATTTCAGAATTCAGGTTTGTAAACTTTTGAGGACTAAGGTTTTGTTGAGGGGGGAAAAGTTATAAAACCCAAATTCATAAATGAATATGAAAGAGATTATTAATTGTAGCCTTGGTATAGCATCTAAATAGACCTTAAGAAGTGGGGGTAAAGTTATCTAGGGAAGTTTTAAACATCCTTTCCTTTTCTCCACTACGATGTTTCCACTAACCTCATTCTTCCTATGGTTCTTCTATGGCAAAAATCAAAAACTCATTAAGAAAACTCTTACGAGAGTCTCTAGGGTTTGAACTCAAGGATTTTTCTACAATCTAATCAAAACAAAAATCAAGATTTCACAAGGAATAGCATTTTTGAGTAAGTTATGGTGTACGTTTCCTAGAAAATTTGTTTTTCTCCATAAATTGGTGAAGAAAACTTAAAAGAATTTGTTTTGCTATTGATAAGAGTTAGAGTTGCGGATTTAAGGGTTCTCTGATCAAGAAATATCAAGTAAGTCATTTTAAACTCCTTTTGTATTAAAGTTTCATTCTTAACATAGATTGTGGAGTTTGAGAGTTGGCTAAAATTTTGGGTTATGACTTCTGTTTTAGTGTTTGAAAGTCATTGAGAAGTGTTTTGAGGCATGTGTGAGGATGAGAAAAAACTTGGGAATCGAACTTACATGTTTAAGTTCAAAGTGGGGTTGAAGCTGGGGAAGAGTTGCGAACTACAGTGTGCAAAAAATTGCAGACTGTAGTTAATGTCCAAACGTTAAGGTTAATTCTTGGTTGTTACATGGCATTCGAATACCTAACCCTCTAGCATCCGAACACCATGTCTATTGCAATCTACATATTGTGTCCATCTCATTTCTTATAGGTTTTCTAACCTTCTAACTTGTTCTAAAACCTTCCACACATGTTTTTAAGCAAGTTTTCTAAATCAAAACATTAACCAAAACTTTGTTCTCGAGAAACGATGTAAGGATATTTGTAGAAACTTGTGGTATATTTGAGGGTTCAAGGTATAAGGGTTGAGTAGTGGCTTTTGTGTTTAAGTCTAAAGGCTAAGTTACTTGTTTTGTGTTATACCAGGTTATTAGACACCAGGATACGTATTAAACGCTATTGTTGAGTTAGCTATGGGATACATGATTGTTGGTTGTGTGTATGCTAGGTTAGAACTTTAAACTAATCTCAACTAAACCCAGACTTAAATTGAATACGTTGCCTGTGTTTGGCTTCGACTACTTACTGGTCAGGTCTAATGGTGTTGGTGAGGTACCTAGTGATCTTTGTGTGATTTTTTTTTAGTAAAGTCTTGTACTGAAAGGATGCAAGTAGATTTAGGATGGTTATTGGGTACTCAGGTTTTAAGGAGGACCCAACATTAATACCTATGTATTATTTGTATTGTGTGTGTAAGGATCATGAGTAAACCTAAGTCTTAGGACACTGAGATTGTGCTACTTGTGGACTTTAATAGCAAAGATTAAAAATGGTTGTTTATTACATTTATTAAGGCTCCTAGTAGATACTTATCCTATTTGTCGAGTCCTATTACGATTTTCTTAATTTAACCTATGTTAAGCCTAGCCTGCTTAATATAAATTACTTGACATTAAATTAAAAAAATACTTTTCTTAAAAAATTTAAAAATTGCAGTCGCCAACCAGTTTAACTGGTAAAAATGAAATTAGGGTTTTCGAATGGAAAAACTCTAATTTGATCACTAATCTACGAATATTCTAAAAAAATTTGATTTTTAGAAAATTAAACCAGAAAAACTAAATTCGGAGGCTAACTTATTAAGACTAAGTAACCATGCAAAAATTAGAAAAAAATTGATGGGCTTTTATTTTTATAATTTTCCAAAAATGTTAAAAATCTACCTAAATAAACAAAAGATAACTAAAGTGATTTTTTTATTTTTATATTACGAAATTTCTAAGAAAAAGGGAAAGAAGTTTTTTTTTTTTAATTTTTTATTCGGTTGCCTCGAAAGTGCCTATGTATCCGTTAGTCAGGATCAAACCAACCGTAGTTCTCTTTTTATAAAATATTTAGTAGGTTAGTTATTTTTATTTTCAAAACCGAGTCAGATTTATGTTTATTTATCAATTTATTATTTTTTAAAAAAACCAAAGAAATCTAATTTTCTCAAATTAAAAAAAAAAAAACCTTAACTAACTAAATCTTTTTTAAAACTTTAGTTAATATTTTTTACTTTTTTAAAAGTACTACATGTTAAAATATATTTTTTTATAAATTCTAACTATAAGATACATTGATGATACGTAAGATACATATCTTTTCTATATCTTAACCGTAAGATACGTTGAAGACATGTTTATTTACTTATTTATTTAAAAAAATTATGGTTTTAAAAAAAAAAAACTTAATTCAACTAGATTTTATTGCAATGGCCTAAAAAGTTGAAATAAAATAAATAATAATTAAAAACCTGCACTTAAACAAAAAATTAATTAATAAAGGAAAAAAACATAACTAATAAAATAAATGAATAAAAACTAATGAAAATTTACTTATATGTCGAATCATATCGATGTTGTGCTCATATTTGTCAATGTGTATTCGACTATGGTATTGCATAGATTATGTGCTATGGGTGAGAGTATAGCCATTGCTAGGCTAAAGATTAGGTGGTTGACTAGGCAAGAGCGGGTGAAAGACTGGGCGGTGGACTGGGCATTGCTAATGAGAGTGGGTGAGAGTTGGGCGATGTTGGGTAAGAACTGGGCGAGGGCAAAGCGAGAGACTGGCGATGGATTAGGTGACGCTAGGCGAGAGTGGGTAAGATTGATTAAGAGTTGGGCGACGCTGGCGCTACTGGGCGAGAGTAAGTGATAGTGGGCAACAATAGGCAAAAGTGGGAGATGGACTAGGCACTTATGGAATGGACTAGGCGATAGTAGGTGATGGACTGGACGCTTAGACGATGGAGTGGGCAATAGTGGGCAATGGACTTGGCGAAAGTGGGCAACAATGGGCGATGGATTGGGTAATGGAGTAGGCGATAGTAGGTAAGAGGCTGGGGCTGGTCTTAGGCGTGTTAGGCGATAGTTCTATTGTGTGAGTGTGTTTGTGTATGTAATTGTTTTTTTCCTTTATGAAAAATCTACCCATCATTCTCACTTAAGTATTTATAGGCCTATAATCATATCTTAGATATAGAAGATATGATTATGATTCTTCTAAAAATCATACTTTATTTTGAACTTTTTCCTTTTAGGCCCGATCCGATCCACTACAATTTAGCCCTATAATTCCCAAATCTAATTTGAGCCCATAAACTAGATAAATATTTATTCTATATTGGTTTAGCCCAAAATGTTTTAATGATAATCCAATTCACTATTTACTTTAAATTAATTATGCCCACATCGTCATCTAATCCAATAATCCAACTCAATTCAATTTAACATAATACGACTCGACTTACGACAACTCGGCTTGACACGACTCAATACTATATGACTTAACTTGCTACGATCTGACTTGATTTTCTTTTCTTTTTTTCATTTTTCTTTTTTTTATTTTAATTTTCGTTTTTTTATTTTTATTTTCATTTTATTCGAAAAATAATTTTAAAAATGGCAAAAATGAGGTATCTACAGCTGCCTCTCTTTGTCGAGAAGTTTAATTAAAACTACACTACAAAAACAAAAGAGATATCCATTTTTATTAGACCCAACTTAGATAATCTAAAGAGGATAGACCTCTTCAAGATTAAAACTTTATTTTAGTGAATAATCTAAAAAGGATGTATCTCTTCAAAATTTCTCTTAAGTGCATGATTTGAAGAGGACAGATATCTTCGAGATTTGTTTTGACTTGTGATTCAAAGAGGATAGATCTCTTCAAAACTTCAAAAACTGATTTTACTTTGGTAATCCAAAGCAAATAGATCTCTTCGAGATTCTTGAAAACTTGGTTTCAATTTGTGAATGATCCAAAGAGGATAAATCTCTTCGAGATTGGTTTTGCTTTAGTTTTAATGACTAATCTGAAGAGGATAGATCTCTTCAAGATTTCAAAAATGGGTTTCAGTTTGGGTAAACAATCCAAAGAGGATAGATCTCTTCCAGATTTCATTTTGACTTGTTGAACAATCTGAAGAGAGTAAATCTCTTTGAGTGAATAAATCAAAGGGAATAGATCTCTTCAAGATTTCAAAAAAAAAAAAAAGTATGCTTTGGTGTGATCCAAAGAGGATAAATCTCTTCGAGATTTCTTTTTTTGATTAATCTAAAGAGGATAGATTTCTTCGAAATTTTGATAACTAGCTTAATTCTCCTAAATATCTCTTTCAAGGACTTTTTAGGATTATTTTAATTGGGAATGAAGAATTTCTCATATAGCAACTAATGAGCATGCTTACATCAACTCCCGATATTCACTCTTTCAATCAGTAGAATTTCACTAAAGTATTATATTTGCTTGTTCTTTCCTCTTTTCTTATTTTTTCTTTTTTCTCTTTTTTTTTCTTCTTCTTCCTTTTTTTTTTTCCTCTTTCAATAAAATCTTCCAAACTTTTAAGTCTCGTAACTATACCATGCTCATACCTTGAATTTGCTTTATTCGATACCAAATTTTAATTTCCACTCTCCATGACTTCTGAACAATAGATCTCTTTTTGAAAGAAACAAAATTAAATTATTAGGAATGTTTGATTTCAATTTATTTGGTTATTCGGATTCATTAGTAAGGGTCTGGTGTTTAAGTGTATGAGGCTAAGAAATATGATACACAAGAGTTTATTGGTGAAGCATTTGTTGGTTAATGACCATCTGAATTAAAAAACATTCATGGATATCAACTTTACTTGTAAACAATGAAAGATTAACCACAAACTATTTAAGAAAAATTAAAATCTTTATTGAACTCAATTTTCATGGATAATACAACTTAACTACATCTGAATTCACTAGAGCCTTTAATTCTGGGACATCCATTTCCGTCAATATTAATGCGCCTCTTGATAATACCTTTTTCACCACATAAGGACCTTCATAATTCAAAGCAAATTTTCCCTTAAGGTCTTTCGTATTCAATAATACTTTCTTCAACACCAAGTCTCTTTCTTTGAAGTATCTCGAGCGCACTTTCCTGTTAAAAGCTCGGATCATCCACTGTTGGTAGTATTGACTATAATATATTACTACAATCCTCCTTTTATCTAAGAGATTTAAATGCTCCATTCGTTTTGTCACCCACTTTGCTTCATCAAGCTAAGTTTCTACCAACACTCAAAATGAAGGTATTTCTACTTCTACCAGTAGTACTGCTTTAGTTCCATATACCAATGAATACAGGGTTGCACCAATAAAGCTTCTGACTGAGGTTCTATAGGCCATGAGAGCAAAGGGAATCACCTTATGCCAGTCTCTATAAGTGATTGCCATCTTCTCAACAATTCTTTTGATATTCTTATTCGTAACTTTAACTGCCCCATTCATCTGAGGTCGATATGGAGTTGAATTTCTGTGATTAATCTTGAATTAGTGACACACTTCATCCATCAACTTATTATTCAAATTTATTCTGTTGTCTATAATAATAGACTTGAGTGCACCATATCTTGCAATAATATCTCTTTTCAGGAATCTAACTATCATTTCTTTGGTTACTGTAGCATATAACACTGCTTCTACCCATTTAGTAAAATAGTCGATCACAACTAAAATAAATTTGTATCCGTTTGAAGCTATCGGTGAAATTGGTCCAATCATGTCAATTCCCCACATCAAGAAAGGCTAAGGAGCCGATAACACATGCAATTCTTAAGGAGGAGCGTTGATTTTATTAGCATACACCTAATACAAGTGACAGTACCTTACATGCCTAATACAATTGGATTCCATCGTCATGCAAAAATAGCCCATTCTCATTATCTTCCTGGCTAACATATACCTATTCATGTGAGGACCACAGACTCCTTCATGCACTTCTTTCATTAATTTCCTGGCTTCTTCTTCATCTACACACTTTAACAATGCTGCATCTAGTGATCTCTTGTATAACATGGCTCCACTTAATAGGAAATGAGTAGTCAACCTTCTTAAAGTCTTTCTATCTTTTCTATCAGCACCTTCGGGAAATTCCCCCATTTGAAGTAACCTTTTGATATCATGATACCAAGGTTCTTTTGATCCCTTCTCTTCAACTGTAAGGCAAAAAGCCAGTTTTTCTTCTACCTTAATCTTCAAGGGTTGAATTTCTATCCCATCCATAATTTTCACCATTGATGCTAACGTGGCTAATGCATCGGCAAATTGATTCTGGATCCTTAGAACATAAGTGAATGAAATCTCTTAGAATTTTTCAATTAGCTTTCCTAAATATTCGTGATAAGGTATCAATTTCTCGTCCTTCCTCTTATATTCTCCTAAGATCTAGAGAATTATAAGGGAAGAATCTCTATATACTTCAAGCTCTTGTATTCCCATATCTAACGTCATTTTGAGCCTCAAAATGCAGGCTTCATATTCTGCTATGTTATTAGTATATGGAAATGTTAATCTTACTGCTACAAGGAAATGGTTACCCTCTGGTGATACCAATACTACTCTTATCCCACATTCGAACATGTTGGCTGCTCCATTAAAGTACATCCTCCATCTTAATTTTTCACCATTCAATTCATTTGCCATCATCACATTTTCATCAGGAAATTATGCTTCTAAACCATCATCCTCATCTTCTAATGGGTATTTTACCGACTGATCAACCATTGCCTACTGTAAGCTTCCAAAATTGAGTTTAGGATAACCGAGCTCAGATTTAGGGTTTTTAGGGTAACTTATCCAATTGAGCCCAAACTTTGCAACTAGAATGAAAAAGTTAGTCGAGATATTACAGTGAAGTTAGATTTTAGTAATAATGATCCGAAATTCCAATTTTGCCCTTAGAAATTGGAGTATTTACTAAAGCCCTAAAATGTTCAGAACTCCTAAAATTGAACTTAGATTACAACGAGAACTTAGAGATAAGTTAATTGAGCTATAAAATGAGATAATGTAGTATAATTTACTATAAAAAAATACACGTAATTTTTTAGTATACCCGGTACAAATAAAAATTATACTCGTAAATTAACTTTAAATTGAGTAATTATATATATATTGTGTTGAATTCATGAAATTAACCTTAGAATGTATCCTAAAAATAAAAGATATGCTAGAAACTTAATTATATGAGTAAAGTTATATATTTCACATGTTATTACATAAGGTATAACCTTGTATATTAATTAAAATAATTAATTCTAACATATAATATCTATATTTAAGTAATTATTTAATAAAAGAAAAAGAAAAATTAATTAAATAATATTGGAAGGAGGCGTGGCAGGAGGATGGAAATACATTGCTGATTCAAAAGGTGGAGTTACAATATTTGGACACCTCATGCATAAAAAAAAAAAAAAAAAAAGAAATTGGAAAAGAAAATATGAATTAATTAAAGAAAAATTCTTAAACCGACTTTGAAGCACTATAAAAAGCCAAGATCATCAGACAAGATAGTTTTAGCAATTTGGAATCAGAGAAAATCAGAAAGAAAAATTAGAAAAAAATCGTAGAAAAAAAAACAAATTTAGAAAAAAACAGAAAAATTAGTGAAAGTGTGGAAACCTAACCTAGAGTAGATCTGCTGTGAAACCCAGCCAACCCCACATGGTCTACCCACCGCGCCAGCCGTCCGACAACCGCCCAGGCGCCGCCGGCCACCGGAGCACCCAAGAACACCAAGGTCAAATTTCTGCCCTGTTTTTCAATAATTTCTAAAAAATAGTAAATCCGCCCAGAAAATTATGAAAAAAATTACACTCAGGTTATTTTAGACATGCTTTCATGTGATATTTTTATTTTTGAAAAATTCGTAATATTTAATATACTTCATTAAGAAATCTGTAATTCATCCGAATATATATTAGTGAAATAAATATACTATATGATGTTGTTTCTAGCTGAAAATTTTTGTGTAGGATGTGTATGATATATGGGTAATTGCTACGTAGCCCAAATTTTTATTTGAATAATTTTAATATTTATTGAATTTTTAGGCTTGAAATTGGTCCGAAAATAGGCTGAAATTATGAATTTAATAGGAAATTATGAAATTAATTGATGAAATGGACATGTACTGATCTATAATAAATAATAATGGTATTGAGTCAGATTGGAATTAATTGGATGCTAAAAGAATTATAATTGGATAATTTATCAAATTTAGGGGTAAAATCGTCAATACGAAAATATAGGCAATAGGTTGAAAACTTGAAACCGAGTGATAATTGAATTCCCTATATTTTTAGAAGTCCATAGAAATTTTCGGGGAATTATTAGGTAATCCGAACTATTTACTACGAATTTATTAAGTAAAATAGCTTAAATTATAAGTCGGGGTGTATTTGTAATATTAATAGACTAAAATGAGTAAAATACTTAAATAAAACCTATATATAGGATTGCTGGTCGAATTGGGTTAAATAGAGATTTTATTACAATTATTAATATTTTCTGATCGGGACGTACTTTAGGTGTATTAAAATTGAATAATACTTATATTATTACAATATAAGGACAAATTGGATAAAATATAATTTAAAACTGTAAATTTCACATAATACGGTCGTTTTTATATAATTATGTATAATTGTATTAAAAATTCAAACTACCCGTTAAAATCCATCTCTAGGAATAGGACTCATAAGATGTGTCGTTAAGTCTATACGAACTCAATGACACTAGTTTTGTTGAAATCGGATAACCTTAAGCAAACTAGCTTATATCTATAACATATTCAAGAATATACACATTTCGGTAACTCTACCGGAATCAAAACGTGAATTAATAAATAAAAAGTACATTTCGATACGATCAAAACGATATATAATACGTAATAGTAAATATGATGTACAATGTTAATAATTAATAATTTAATAACATGACAGTATATTATGGAAATAATATATATATCCATTTTAGATTAAACCCTAATGTTTTCGTAATTATTACGAAAACTAAATTTAGACCTTTTGTGTAATTAGGACCTTCCAAAGACGGCTGACAATTCAAGTCAGAAATAACGAACGTCTGAACAGGTAAGTTGGGATGGTAGCTTCGCCGCTGTTTGGGAACTATTTTAAAAGTATCCGGAGACCCAAGAGTACTTCTTGTTGTGTTTGTAGTTAGATGATTATGCGCATGCTATGTGTGTGAATGATACTCTGTTATAACAGGAGTTCAACTCCTTGGTGTGCTGTTCTGCATATTTGCATGGATTCTGTATTGTGTGAACTTATTGGTCACCCCTAATTATCTCTAATGATTATTCGACTAAAGTGTAATTGGTCACGCATAATCACCCGTTAGGGGAAACGATTAAGAGTGTTAAGCCAAACACCGACTTCCTTCGATGAGGATAGCTGAAATGGTCCTTTCCCCATCCTTAGTCGAACTAAGTGATAGGCGAGGAGGTCGCGGCAAGGTTAGGGGCCGTGGTTCGAAGGCGGTCCTGGGAGGGGGGTGTTCTCCATTGCACAAGCCCGGGTTTGGTTTAACTTGAGTCGCGATGAAACTCCTCAATCCGGGTTGGAGCGGATGAAATTTTTCTAACCTCACAGTGGACCGGTTAACACTGTGCGATGTTTTTATTTGAGTGATTGCATTGCATTTCATCATAATTATTAACCTTATTTGTGATTGTATAGTACTCTTCTGACTCCGCCCCACTTACTGAGCTAGTTGTGCTCACACCCCTACAGACTCTTTTGTAGGTGCTGAGTGAAGGTAAAGATGTTCCGGTACCACCGTTCTCAGGTTAGTGTGCTGCTGTGTGGGAAAGTGAGGAACGAGGAATTTAACTGAACCTGAGCTTTTGCTTTGTTTTTAAGTTTTGAAGAAAACTAAATGGGAATTCCCTGGGAGCCCACTAGTTTTCTAACTTATTGTATATAAATCGTATAACCTGTGGTTTTTAAAAGACTCTGATTGTAATATTTACCCTTAGACGTGAAATGTTGTATAATTACTGTTGTAGTACTAAACTACAGATTGTATAGAACAAGTATTTTGTTAAAGCTCTACCACAGGTTTGGATATTAATAGATGTCAGAACAGACGTTTCAAGCTGGTTGAGTTGTGCGCCTTGTGTAAACTGCGTCTACGATAGCAGCTGTGAGGTCAGCTTCTATCTTAGATTAGTTTACACGGCGGGACTGTTATGACTCTTCTTGTTCGGGGCGTGACACCTACCCTTTGATTGAACTTTGACTTACATACTTGATATCAAAATCAGAGAGTAGCATTTGCCACTTTGATATTCTCCCAATTAACGTTAGCTTTTCTGCTAAATACCTCAATGAGTCATGTTTTGTCAATAACTCTATTGAATAATAGAGAGTACATTGCCTGAGCCTATGCATCACCCATACTAAGGCACAACACATTCTTTCTACTTCTGAGTATTTTTGCTCACTTTCTATGAACTTCGTGCTTAAATAATATATAGGATGCTCTTTTCTCCCCATTTCATCTTTCTACCCCAGCATGCATCCCATCGATTCTGGAAGAATCGTTAAGTAAAGAATCAACGGCCGTCCCAGTATAGGAGTGACCAGTACCAACGGATTCATAAGATAGTCTTTAATTTCAGCAAATGCTTGCTCACACTCTTTATCCCATTCTATTGCTACATTTTTCCTCAAAAGCTTAAATAACAGCTTGCATCTATTAGTTAGATGTGATGCAAATCGAGCAATGTAATTCAATCTTCCCAACAGTCCTTGAACTTCTTTTATAGTCTTTGGTGCAGGCATGTTCACATTGCTTTAACTTTATCTAAGTCCACTTTGATTCCTCTTCTACTAACTATAAAACCCAACAATTTGCCCGATGTTACTCCAAAGGTACACTTTTCTGGATTCAACTTCAGTTGAAACTTCCTCTATCACTCAAATAACTTTTGTAAAATATTCACATGATTTTCATCCTCCTTGGATCTGGTGATCATATCATCTACATAAACTTCGATTTCTTGATGCATCATGTTATGAAACAAGGCAACCATATCATGCCGATAAGTTGCCCTAACATTCTTCAACTAGAAAGGAATCACAAGATAACAAAACGTTCCCCAAGTGGTAACAAAAGTTGTTTTGATTTTATCCTCTTCTACCATCTTAATTTGAATATATCTCGAGAAACCATCTATAAATGAGAAAAGATGATTATCGGTTGTGTTATCCACTAATACATCAATATGCGGTAAAGGAAAGTTATCCTTTGGCGTCGCCTGGTTTAAATTACGGAAATTTACATAGACCCTAACTTTCCCATTTTTCTTCAATATTGGCACCACAATAGTTAGCCATTAGGGGTAATCCGATACTTCTATAAACTCAACTTCTAGCAGCTTCTTCACTTCTTCTTTTATTTTGAGGAGTATATCCAACCTAAATCGTCTAAGCTTTTGTCTTTTCGATTTTATTTCCTCCCTGGTTGGCAATCTATGAACTATAATAGATTAATCTAAACCAGACATATCTTCATAAGACCAAGCGAAAATGTCCAAATATTCTGATAGCAATCGTGACAACTCTTGTTTTTGATTATCCATTAAATTATTATTAATTTTCAAGTTTCGTAGATTTTCCTCTATTCCCAAATTGATCACAACTATCGATTCGTCAATAATCACTCTACCCTGTTCATATCGACGCTAGCTTTCTTGAATTTCATTTAGAGTTTCAATATCCTCTCTAACGTCTGACCCCGTAGGGCCGAAGGTGATATTAGTACTTTCATTGTTTACATGCATGAGATATCCATGATGTTTATCTCATGCATGTTTATCATTTTTATCGAATCTAAAGAGTAAAGGAAAAAAAGAAAAGGACAACAAAAAAATAATAAAGAAGAATTGATAGAAAGAAAAGAATGAATTTTATTGAATGAATGAATTCAAATTGTTAGAAAGAAAAGGCCTAACTAATTTGACTAATTATTAAAATCGAATGCTCCTAATTAATCTAATTTTGCGTTTCTAAAGAGACCTATTAATGGGAACAAAAAACCAGTTACATAAGGAGACTGGTTCGCCAATATCTTCCTTCTCGTCTAGACCAATGCTGCATTGCTGAGTTAAGGTCTTGGATAGACTGGCTAATTTGAGTTCTTGAACACCAGTTGGTACTGGGAACGTCTGGTGGATGTTCGGAAGGTCTATGTGAGCATGGTACAATTGATCTCCTCTCTTGCTTCTGGTTTTAGCCTTCACTTCTTAAATCTCCTCTTTAGTAGGCTCATATCCAAGCCCAAACGTTCCAATTTGCTACTTAGGCTATTTCAAGCGACCCTGTACCCCCCTGTCTTGTTTCTTTGATCATACTGACTTCGTCGAAAATCTACAACCCTAGCTCTTCCAATTCTTCACTCCTAACATAGGGAATAGTCGTTTTTTTTGTGAATCTCGTAGTCTTGCTCCTCGAGAATAGTAACCAACTGCTCATTGGCTATGAATTTCACTTTCTGACGTAAACTGGATGGAATTACCCTTACTGAATGAATCCATGGTCTTCCCAACAGAAGATTAAAAGTTCACGGTATATCTAGAACTTGAAATGGAATAGTGAACATCTGTGGACCGATCTCGACCTATATCCCAATTCTCCAATTATCTCCCTTTTTTATCTATCAAAAGCCCTTAGTGAAATCGAGCTAGGCTTTATCTCAATTGCATCTACTCCAAATAAATTTAGTGTCACTAAGGAACATACATTCAGTGATAACCCATTATCTATTAGAACTCGAGCAATCACTTTCCCTGCACACTTAACCACTATGAAAAAGGGCTTTGTGTGCTGATCTCCTTCTTTACCTAGCTCATATGGTGAGAATGAAATCTAATCCATTGTAAATATCGACTTTACCACCAGCCCTAGTTTTTCAATAGAAATCCCTTCAAGCACTTTGACATCCTTCAGAATTTTGATTAATGCCTCTCAATAAGTATCTGATGACAACAGCAAACCCATTAGAGAGATATGGGTTGATACTTTGGCTGACTGATCCATTATCTTATATTAACTAGCCTTCACTATTTTCTTGACAACATTTTGATCTTTATCATCCATATCTTCAAAGATCCTTTGAGAAGCCTCTTCCACAGTAGACTTCCTCTTAGCTTCCTCGTTCTGATCATAAACTCATCCCAAGCATGTAAGCCCACCAACCATGGGTGATGAGGCCTTGGTTATTTGATTAACCACTTGGTAATCTAGAGGTGCTACTTTATAATTCTCTGGGGCTATTGGGACAATGAAAGCAATCTTCTTAGGCTTTCCCAATTCCTCAACCTTCTTCGTCCCCCCACCATACTAAAAAACCATTGGCTTAAGCCCATCTCCAATCATTCCAACCATCTCAGCCATCTTCTTAGCTTCTGCAATAAGTTTGTCTTCTTCCTCAAATTCTGGACCCCATCCAGTAGTGGTTCATCAACATATATGGCGGGTGAACCAACATAATCCATCAAATACTCAAACTTTCCTAACAATTCTCCTAAGGTATCAATTGTCGGATCTCCGGCTTCATATCTTTTTCTAAGCTCCTTTTAAGTACTTCTATTTCGTAGTTTTGGAATTGTCATAACCATGATATTAGCTTTCTTTATATTCCTATCATTCAGCAGTTGATATATCACTAGCTTAGTTCAAGTTCTATCTTTGAGATTCATTTTGTGCAAGTACCCAGCTTACCTCAAATTCTAAGCTATCTCCTCAATAGTGATGAGCAGACTGTCTAGATCGATCTTCAATTCAAAAACTTCAGCAATGATCATATTGATCGAATTTCCATGATTCAGCAAAGGGTTGTTACTTATGTTGGGAGTAGGAGTTTGAATGAAATCCAATTGAACCAATTTTGCATCAATAAGATCTTGGATCTTATGTCTGAGTCTCCAACATTGGTCCATAGAATGTTCTACTTGCTGTAGATGATAATCACAGCAAAGCTCCAAGTTGTAATCCTTTAGTCTTTATCCATTCCTCGATATCTCAAATGTCAGGAGATTCTCTTTCCTTACTCGTGCAAGGACTTAGCTTAAAGGAATAGGAATATGAGTAAACTGTCTTCTTTATGGGCGGTTGTTCTGATTCAGACTTAACAGAAGATTAGATCCTCCCATCATGGCTACTGGGGCTATAGGTTTGACAAGGTTGCCAATATTGACAGCACTTACAATGGTTTCTTTGGTTTTGTTGGAAAATCTTAAGGGGAGTGTCTTCTTCTCAACTGCTTCAAGATTAGGAAGCCTTCCAGTAGCAATAGCTTCATAAATTTGGCACCTTGAGGCTACAATTTATGTAAAGTTGGAGGCAGGGTACTTAACCAGGTGTTGGTAATATGGGCTTCCAAGAGTATTGATGAAAGCTAAAGTCAAGTCCTTCTTAGTTAAGGGTAGAGTCACCTTACCCGCCATGCCCTTCCATCTCTGAGCATATTCTTTAAAGTTTTCATTGGCCTTCTTTCGTAGATTATTCAAATCCCACATGGATAGGGCCACTTCGATGTTGAACTTATACTAGTTGTAAAAAGCCTGCACTAACTTATCCCAAGTATCGATCTCATTCAAATCCAATTAGGCGTAACAAGTTGAGGCAGGCCCAATCAAGCTATCCTGAAAAGTCTGGACCATCACCTTGTCATACTTCGTGTATTTTCCCATTTTCCTGATATACAACCCAATATGTAGCTAGTCCCATCGTATTTCTCGAATTCTATCACTTTAAAACTTTTCGGGAAGTCATCGTCTTCATATGTCGGCAAGTTGATCATTCCCATCTATTTAAACCTATTAACCATTTCTAAGGTATTCATCTTCTCGGTCAACTTTTGCATAAATTTTCTTTCCATCTCCTAGTGTTTCTCCTCAATCTCCTTCCTCCATATCTTAGCATTAGGGACTGATTCTTCATCTTCCAATTCAGGGGGAGGGGTCGTTTCTGCATTCCGACTTGAGTTGACTTAAGATCCTTGTTTGTCATTAAAAATCCCAATAGCCCAAGTAAGAGCCCGAATTTGTTCGACCATCTTGTTCATGTTTTCTTCCAAAGGTGCTACTCTTGGGTTGGGCTTAGTTTAACTGACATTTCTAGTACCTTGAGTCGACATTCTGGCCTTAGAATGAGTGAATATCGGGCTTCTAGTTAAGTTTGCTCACTTAGACATTATCTTTGAAATCCTACGCGAAAACCTAAGTTTTAGACTTTTGGTGAATTAAAGATTTTTTTTGTGATTTTTTTTTTTGTTTTACTGTTGTTTGCCCTTTTTTGTGTTGTTTTTTTTAAGTCAACTATCAAAAATAAAACAATCATAATAATAATAATAGTGAGTAAGAGATTGCGCAATTAATAAAAATTTTAAAGCTGCAAATTTATTAATCATAAGATCCAACTTATCTAACGGACCAAAGGAAAAGAAAAGAAAAACTCTTAACTAATCTTCCTAAAAACTTAAATCCTATATCTACAAGAGCTAATGGATCTAGCTGAGACAAGCTTCATCAACTTCCTTCATAAGTCTTCGTACTGTAACATTCCTTTCTTGAATCTTGCTCCTTAAGAATTGATTTTCCTCCAACAGTCTCTCATTTTCCAGCTTTAACTCTTCAACGATTCTCTTACTTTCTTAGAACTGGGCTTCAACTCTAGCCCGTATGGTATCTTGGTAAGCTTACTTGGTGGTTGAAAGACATGTTGGTTCTGGCTTGTGTTTGAATACGTTCGGAGCTTCATACCATATCTTTCCAATTTTCTCCAACTGATCATAGATGAACTGCTTGGTGGCTCGGTAATCTCCGACTTTACCCCTCAAAGTTCCTACATTGACTATCTTCTTGACTTCTCTCTGTTCCCACAACTTCATGAGTAATGCTAATCATTGGATTAAAGTAGCCATGGTAAGACAAGGATCTTGATAACTCATCATAATGATGCCTAAGGAATCTCTATAGGTTATCTCTTGAAGTGGGTCTAACTGTTTGGTGACACAGGCTGGGAAATACACTGTACAACCCGTAATACAGATAAGGAAGACTCTTGCATAGTCGGCGCACCCTAAGATGGCTTAAGTGCAGTAGCTCCATCTAGCTATCCACATAAAGTTTATTGGCTACATTTTGCCAATAACTGACACCTACCCATTAAACTAAGCTTCATTTGGTACCTTGAGGTGGCAAGCAAAGTCATCAATCAGATTCATATTTTCAGTCAAGGACTTTCGAAGAAGATTTCCTCCATACCCCTATGTGTGACTGAGAAACCACAAAGCAAGGATTGTAGGGTTAGTTGTTACGCCCCGAAAAGGTGAAGTTGTAACAGTCCCGCCGTGTGAACTATCCTAAGATAGAAACTGCCCTCACAACTTCAATCTTAGACCTAGTTTGCACAAGGCGTACTCGACTCTACCCCTTTGAAGTGTCCAATTTGATACTTGTTTGATATAAATTCGTAGAGTAATCCTATGAAATAATTTGTAATAATAAACTTATCATTTAACCTTATAAAGAAAGTAGTAGTAAATCCTACAAGTACCTATCATTTCATGTATAGACCAAAATATTGAAAACTACTAAGCCCTTTGAGGAGTCTTGTGTATTTTTCCTTAAAAGATAAAAAGTTAATACTAAGGGCAATAACAGTCCATTTCTTGTTGTATCTCACTCCCCGTCCCAATTTACTAGGGTTCTGATGTTAGGTAAGCACTTATAAGCCATTTAGAACCTGTAAAACAAACTATAGGGAAATGAGTGATAACTTGCTCAATAAGTGGAGGTGGAGACAAAAGTATGCATTTAGCACATCACAATTGGGGTTTTCAATCAAGTTAGTTAGATGCAATTTATGTATAAGCAAATGCAATCGTATGACATTATCCGGTCTGTTGTGAAATCATAGAAATTTCACCCACTCTAATCCGGGTTGAAGAGATTAACGTTACATACTCTCGGATTGAAACCAAACCAAAGCTTGTGCAATAGAGAACACCCTCCTCCCATGATCACCTTCAAACCACGGCCTCCAATCTTGCCGTAACCTTCTCTCCTGTCACTAGTTCGGCTAAGGGTGGGGAAATAATCATTTCAGCTATCTTCATCGAAGGGAATCCGTGTTTGGCCAGAGAATCTTAGTCGTTACCCCTAATGGGTTGCGATGTATATCAAATTAGATATTAAGCCAAGTTTGAGTTAGTTCATCTTTTTAGGGTGATCAACCAAGCTCAAACAATTCAATAATAATATCTACAGAACAATCATATCGTGAAGCTTAACTCCTATCACAACAAATCGAAACTTAACCACAAGCATTGCATACGCACAAACAACTAACTACGTTCATAAGCCAACATATACCAAAGTCTCCAGATATTCTAAAATAACATCTCAAAATGCGGTAAAGTATTAATCCCACTTATTTGTCTAGGCACTCACTTTGAAAAACTCATGTTGTCAACAGTTTGATTATTAAGAGGTCCTATATATACAAAACCTAAATTTAATTTTTGTAATGGTTATGAAAACATTAGGGTCTTATCTAAAGTAGTTATGCATATATATATATATATAAAGTATATTATCATTTTTTATTATATAATAATATATAGTTTCATTATATCAATCGAGTTAAGTTATTAAGTATTAATAATACACGCAATTATACTATTACGTGTAATATATCATTCCGATTGTATCAAAACGTACTCTTAGTCGTTTAAATCACGTTTCGATTATGATAGAGTTATAATAGTATGTAAATCAATAGTATTGTAGAGATATAGGTTATATTACCTAGGTTAATCCGATTTTAGTAAAAATAGTGTCGTTGGGTTCGTATAGACTTAACAACACGTATTACAAGTCTTAATTTCTAGAGATGGTTTTTATCAAAAAATTTGAGTTTTTAATATAGTTATACGTATCTAATCAAATATTATCATACTATACGTAATTTATGTTATTAAACCATATTTTACCTAATTTGTCAATATAACCCATAATATAGGTATTATCTACTGTAATATAACCTATATCATGAAATATATTAAAAAATATAATTTTTATCCAATCTAACCAATATACAAATAGATAGTTTTTATTCACCTATTTATCATATTTTAACCTATTATTACTAGAATTGGGTATTGGTTCATTATTTACGTTATTTTATTACGTAAATTTATAATAAATAGCTCGGGTTACCAAATAATTCCCCAAAAATTTCTATAGACTTTTAAAAATATGTGGAATTCAACTAGTACTTGGTTTCAAGTTTTCGATCTATCTCTTATATATTCGTATTTACGATTTTACTCTTAAATTATCTTAAATTACTTAATTAATATTCTTTTTTTGCACCAAATTGATTTCGACCTATCTCAACATTATTATTATTCACTAGAAATTAGTACATGTTCATTTCATCATTTAATTTCATAATTTCCTATTTATTTCACAATTTCAGCTTATTTTCGAGTTATTTTTAGGCCGAAAAATACAATAAATATTAAAAATATTCAAATAAAAAATCAGGCTACATAGAAATTATCTATATATCATAAGTGTCTTAAACAAAAATTTTGAGCTAGAAACAACATCATTTAATGTATTTATTTTAAATTTCAAATTTCAGATGAATAGTACATTTGTTAAGAAAACACATTAAATATTCCTAATTTTGTTAAAATAAATTTAGGAAATGAAAGTAAATATAAAATGACCTAGAAATTAATTTTTCCATATTTTTCCTAATTAATTTAATAATTTTTTAAAAATAAAGAAAAAAATGGCAGAAGCTTGGAACTTGAGTTCATCGAAGCTTCAGCCATCGTTGGCTGAAGAGAAGTTGTTGACCGGCCTAGTCGGTGGTGGCAGGGCTCCAAGTCAGGTCATCGAAGGGTCAGTGAACTAGCTAGGCTCAGTTCTTACTCTGTTTTTTCTTATTTGTTGTCAAATTTTCCTAATTTTTTTTTTCCAAATTTTTCTTAGGTTTTCTTGGTTTCCAAAATGTTGATTCTGAGTCCTAGGATCCTATTTATAGTAGTTTAGGTTGGTTGAATTTTTTTCTTAATTATTAAATAATTTATTTTAATATTTTTCTCAAAAAAAGTGTAGTAAGAGGTATCAATTTTTTATAAATTTTCTTTTGATGTAGCTGCTTATTCTTTTTAAGCTGCTCAACATTTAATCCAATCATATTTCAGGTCATTTTTTTTTTTAATAATTTTTAGATAATATTTTAGGGTATTTTAGTATTTTATATCAGTATTTAATGATTTTTGTTAATATACAGGTATACATCCTATATATATCATATACGTAATGAGTAATTATATACGTGTAATCATGTTTCTAGCATATCTTTTATTTTTAAGATACTTTTTCCTTATTTAATTTTGCGATTCTATCACTCATTATCCATAATTATATTATTTTAGGTTAATTTACGAGTATAATCATAAAAATATGTGTATACTCATATAGTATATTATGCTATATTATTTTCTTTTATTGCCTAATTATCTTATCTCTAAGTTCTCTTTGCATTTCAAGCTTAGTTTTAAGGGTTTCAAACACTTTTGGACTATATTAAGTAATCATACTTCTACAGAAAAAGTTGAGATTTCAAGTAATTATTTTCAAAATCCAACTTCACCAAATTACTTTAACTAACTTTTCTATCTTAGTCGTAAAGTTTGGATTCAATCGAATAACTTTTCCCGAAAACCTTAAATTTAGGTATGGTTGCCCTAAACTCAACTTTAGGGTCTCGTATTATATTTTATTATATTTTTTTACTTCCACGTGTATAAGGATTCCTCAATTAGGGTTATTATGTTTCTCGTAAGCTTTTAGCCTACTCAATTTACTTTCCTAAATGCTCTAGATCAATTATCGATCCTAATCACATAAGGATAGGGTTTTGTCGTAATAATCAGATATTCATGTCTGGATTGCTTATTTATGGGTTATTACATTAGTTGTGAAATAACCATTCCCCTGCTTCTTCAGATGGGTGAATGTCCTAAATTGTTCTACTAGTAATGCTGGTATATAGGATTTACCGGCTAGGAATTGAGTCACTAACTCGGCTACCCTATAATGGACTTGACCATATTTGAAGGGAAATAGGACTGTCCTAAACACCGTTATGATAAATGCGTTGACCATTTTCTTAGCCTACGATTCATATTCTCTACAAAAGATCTGACAATATCTCCAATAGGCATTTAGGCATGAAAACCATTCCACTAATCTTAAGATACTAAGACATTTCTTACCTTCTGAAGATAAGAATGGTGCCAAGGCTGACTTTTGGACCCCCAACAACGTCATCAAAGCTTTCTTGGGTTAGACTCTGAGATCAAGGATAGTTATGCTCGCTTCGAGAGGTGAAGTACTAAGTAGTTGCAAGTATTCTTCTATAGTTGGTGTCAATACGTATGGGCCGACATTGAAAGTTGCAGATTCTGGATCTCAGTAATAGATAAGGGTCTGAATTAGAGGCTAGTAGAGTTGGACCTGCATGAGGGATATGACTGGCCCAATCTTGCTGCGAATGTAGTCTTGCTTAGTAAGTGAAAGCTGATTCAACGAATCTCTCAGGATGGCCTCGGGAAGGGAGTACTTATCTAACTGGACTTTGTGGACGGGCTCTAGATTGACACTACCTTGAATTTTCATATCTATATAAAAAATATAAACAAAATGAAATGTAGCAATTATTTACAACGAGACTACTAAATTTAGAATAAAGTTGGATATGATATTAATAATTTCACAGCCTTTTAAAAAGTTTTCTTAGAAATTATGCAGCCTTTCACTCACTAACAAGCAATAAAAATATAATACAAGGAAATAAAATATTCATAGAGAAACGAGCATAATTTAACATATAAAAATGCAATATGTTACACACACATGCAATGCAATAGGGGTCGGTAATTAATAAATTATAGGAAATACGATGAATTTGTAGTCGAGAAATGCCCTTATATATAAGTAAGTCTGAAATAGGATTTTTTTTTTTAAATGAAGTTTGCAAATACTCATATATAACGGTTATTGGGTTTTTCAAATTTTCTCTTTCTTAAAGAATAAAATTGGGTTAACCACGAATTGATTAGGCTTTTCATATAATTTAAGAATAACTATCCTTTTTTCGAAAAGGATGACACGAGAGGGTAGGGTTTACGAGTCTCAAGTTCTGTAATTCTAAGGCTTTCTGAAGAGACTAAGCTCCTAAGGTGGCTTAGATCCAACCACATCTAAACACACAAATGATTACTTAAAATAAAAGAACCCCCTTTAATCCCCTAGAAGGCCCATTGGGCCAAGCTTTTTTCTTAGGGTTTGCATCACTAAAAAAACAATTAGTACAACTATAATACAAAAAACAAAAAGATAATAATACAAAAGTCCATTAAGAATTTTTAATTTTCATATGGCTAGCCCACCAGGTTGTCCCCAATGGAGTTGTCGATTCTATTGAGCCCTATTTCAATTTCCTTAATTTAACTTATATTAAGCCTAGCTTGCTTAATATAAATTACTTGACATTAAACTAAGGAAATATTTTTCGTAAAAAATTTAAAAATTGGAGTTGCCAACCACTTTAACTAGTAAAAATGAAACTAGGTTTTTGGGTGGGAAAACTCTAATTTAACCACTAATTTGCGGATATTCTAAAAAACTTGATTTTTAGAAAATTAAACCAAAAAAACGGGGTTCAAAGGCTAATCTATTAAGAGTAAGTCACTATGCAAAAATTAGAGAAAAATTGATGGGCTTTTATTTTTATAATTTTCCAAAAATATTAAAAACCTACGTAAATAAGCAAAAAATAACTAAAGTGATCATTTTAATTATTTTTTATATTACGAATTTCTAAAAAAAGGGGAAAAAAGTTTTTTTTTTTATATTTTATTCAGTTGCCCTAAAGGTGTCTATGTACCTGCTAGTCGGGATCAAACTAGCCGTAGTTCTCTTTTTATAAAATATTTAATAGGTGGGTTATTTTTATTTTAAAAACCAAGCCAAGTTTATGTTTATTTATCAATTTATTATTTTTCTAAAAAAAAAAACCAAAGAAATCTAATTTTCTCTAATCAAAGAAAATCCTAATTAACTAAATTTTTTTGAAAACCTTAGTTAAGATTTTTTATTTGTTTAAAAGCACTACGTATTAAAAAATATTTTTTCTAAATCCTAACTATAAGATATATTGATGATACGTAAGATACATATCTTTTCCGTATCTTAACCATAAGATACATCAAAGACATGTTTATTTATTTATTTATTTTTTAAAAAACACTTGGTTTAAAAAAAAAACTTAATTCAACTAGATTTTATTAGAATGGCCCTAAAAAGTTGTAATAAAATCAATAATAATTAAAAACCTACACTTTAACAAAAAATTAATTAATAAAGGAGAAAAACATAACTAATAAAATAAATGAATAAAAACTAATGAAAATTTACCTATACATCGAATCGTATCAGTGTTGTGCTCGTGTTTGTTAATGTCTGTTTGGCTGCGGTGTTGCGTAGGCTGTGTGCTATGGGCAAGAGTATGGGCACTGCTAGGTAAGAGACTAGGTGGTGAACTAGGTGTTGCTGGCGAAAGGGGGTGGGAGCTTAGTGATGGATTAGGCAATGCTGGGTAAGAGTGAGCGAGAGCGAGTGAGATTGGGCAAGAGTTGGGTGAGGGCTTGGCGAGAGATTGGTGATGGATTGGGTGACGCTAAGTGAGAGTAAGCAAGAGTTGGGCGACACTAGCGCTGTTGGGTGAGAGCCTGGCGAAAGCTTAGGTGAGAGCAGGCAACGATGGGCAATGGACTAGTCGCTTGGGCAATGGAGTGGGCGATAGTAGGCGATGGACTGGGCGATAGTAGGTGATGGACTGGGTGCTTAGGTGATGGAGTGGGTGACAGTAGGCGAAAGGCTGAGGCTGGTCTTGGTCGTGTTGGGCACAGTTCTGTTGTGTGAGTGTGTTTGTGTATGTGATTGTTTTTTTCCTTCATGAAAAATTTGTCCATCATTCCCACTTAAGTATTTATGGGCCTATAATCATATCTTTCATGTCTCAAGATATGATTATAATCTTAGATATAAAAGATATGATTATGATTCTTCTAGAAACCATACTTTATTTTAGGCTTTTTCTTTTCAGGCCCGATCCAATTTGCTACAATTTAGCCTAACAATTCCTAAATTTGATTTGAGCCTATAAACTAGATAAATATTTATTCTATATTGGTTTAGCCCAAAATGTTTTAATAATAATCCAATTCGCCATTTACTTAAAATTAATTAAGCCCACATCGTCATTTGATCCAATAATTCAACTCAATTCAATTCAACATAACATGACTCGACTTATGATGACTCAGCTTAACACGACTTGATACTATATGACTTGATTTGCTACGACCTGACTTGATTTTCTTTTTTTTTTCATTTTTCATTTTTTTCGTTTAATTTTCCTTTTTTTATTTTCATTTTATTCAAAAAATAATAAAAAGGAGCAAAAACGAGGTATCTACACTATTGCTTATATTTTCATGCATATGTGTGTAGTATTCTATATTAGGAGTTAGCTCACCTTTTAGGGAATTTTTGTTTTTCAGTTGCAAGTTTAGGGTATGAAGTTTATGGTAGTTATTCAATAGGGATGCAAGTTATGATTATTTGTACTATGATAAGAAGGATGATCTTTATTATTATGGTAACAAAGCAGGGACAATGTAGTTTAGATACTAAGAGTGAATTGTTGAAGACTATATTTTATTGCTTCATTTTGTACATATTTGGAGATTATGTTGATTGTTTGGAATTGCCTATGACTCCTATAGTTGATGTTTATTAGGTTGTCACTTGTTAAAACTGTGAGACTTTAAGATGTTTGTCTTAGAGTTATATTGTGTACAAGTTCATTCACTCATGACAATTGGTTTCTTTACTATTGTTTTATGTGAAGATTGAATGGTTGATATTTCACTTTTATTCAGATTTAAGGCTATTAAACTATAAATTAGCATATTTTATGTAATTATTTTATGGATCATAGATAGGTTATAGGTTCTTATATGCTTGACGTATTAGTAGAAGCTAGGAACATGTAATGGGCTATAGCCTTCCAAGTTTTGAGGTGTTACATGAACAGAAGAGAGAGCAACCCTCATTGACAAATGTAAGTTGTGTTGATTTCAATATAGTATAAAGTGGATTCAATATAGTCTCTCAAACCCGAATTTGTCTTAAGAAAAACTTTGAATAGCATGCTTAGCTGGTAGGTTCACTAGTCACTTATAATATTATATTAGTCCAAGATTTGACCGTATCTTTTCTTTGTTAAATCAATCTTTATTCCTTGTAACCACGATTGAAAGCAAGCTAGAGTGAGTGCTTCTCGAGGTGGGGCAGTGGAGCGTGAATGAATAGCTCTTAACCTCAGCACTAATAGTGAATGAGAAAAAGAAATAGATAACTTTGTTAAAAGAATCTTTATTGCTTGTAAGCATGATTTAAAGTATGCTAAAGTGAATGCTTTCTTAGGGGGAACATGAATAAATAGCTCTTAACGTCGGTCACAGGTGGTAGCTAATATCTTTCTTTCTTTATTCCTTAGTTAGAACAATCTTTATTTCTTGTATCCATGATTTAAAGTTAGCTACAGTGAGTGCTTCCTGGAGAGAAGCACAAACGAATAGATCTTAATCTCCACACTAGAAAGGCTAAAGTATTTCATGAGCTAAAAAAAACGTTAATGGGTAGTAAGGGGTGGTGGTATTAAGAAACTAATTGGAAAATTGTAGTTTTTGAGATACTTCATTACTGATGGCAAAAAAAATAAATAAATAAAATATATTTCATTATTTACTTACTAAACTAACTTAACCAATTTAACAAAGAAGTTGTATATTTGGTTTTGGAAACATAGAAGTGATTTTGGAAGTTTGAAATAAAATTTACTTAAAAAATCCTCAAAAGACATTGAAATGGCTCAAGCCCTTTACATCTTGTTTCGATTGTCTTTTTCAGGTTTATATCTTATATATATCTGATCTACATGAAATTTATATCTTTTCGAAATTTGGTGTTTGGAAAACTATCTTATTTATTTTTGTTTCATAATTATGATGAAGATAGTGATTAGAATGTTAGAATTGGGAAATGAAAATCCACTTAGTTTTAAGAAAAAATATTTAAAAATATATATTTTATGTATTGGAAATGATTATTTTAATTAATATATTTTTTAATTATAAATAAAATAATTGGTAGATAAAAAAAGGTATACATAGAATTATACATAGATTCAATTAGACACAAATAAGACACCAATAAGATGGAATGAACCAAATGGAGTCTTATATTATAGAATACTAGTAGAAATGAATCCGCATTATGGGTGCATAAAATATTATAAAAATCAAATAATATGATAACTTCTGTTATACTTTTCTATTATAATATATCTTTTGATAGTAACATTAAATTGGCTGAGTAGACAATGCATTATTTGGCAATGAAAAAAGTATAAGAAATCTAAAACACCATCAACAAAATAAAAATAAAAATAAAAACTAATCACAGGTTTTGAAATGGAAGCTAATTTAGAGAGAAAAAAGAAGAGAAGAAAGAAGGTTAATGGGTTGGTGGTTATTGGAACATGGTATGGTGATTTAGATGGAAAATTTACTAAAGTAACTTTTTGGAGAGAATTAATTAATATGTAGCAATTAGTTTAGAAAATATACTTGGAGGGTAATTAATGGAAAAATGTGGTAAAAAAGTGCAAACACTAAAGGTTGGCTAGGCCTTCACATATATGAATAACACATAGTTATATTTTAAGGAACTTATATGAGATTGTCTAGCTTGATCTAAGCTTTTGATGATCACGAAAGTTAATATAATAAGATCTTTAATGGCTTAGATCAAGGGATGGACTAGTCTTGTAAAAAAAGTGGATATTTTATATCATATTGGTATATATGTATGATATATTACATTATATATATAGGTTTTTTCTTTTCTTTTCTTTTTTTTTTTTTATTTTCTTCTTTGAGCTAATTACTATTATAACTATAGAGAGAGGAGAATTAAACGTTATCTATTTTTTTGAAAAATCAATATTCATAATATTAAATTATAAGGGGCTTGACATATGTATAGATTGGCAAGGGAGTAAAATAATTAGAGAGAAAGATGACAAATTTCGGGAGATTATAATAAAAAAAATAACAAAATTAAAAAGGGAAAAGTGAAACTTTAAAAGATGAAATTGTAACTAGAAGTTGCCATATGATGGGAGATATATATAGTCCATCCTTCATATATAAAATTAGCATCAAGATCCCTCTGTTAATTCATTAGAAGCCACTTGGTACAATAAGAGGGAGGGATCACAATGTTTACGTAAGTCTTAAAAAGTTTAATTGAAACACCCCAGTCAAACTAAAAATAATAATTAAGTAATAAATTTATTTAAGTCGTGTCAATAAAAATTGTATCCTAGTAGAAAATTTTCAATTTATAAATCTTTAAGTAACTTTAAGCTTATTTTAAATTGTATCCTATAGAATAGATGTCTAAATTAAGATTTCGATAATATTTTTCTTTAACTCTTATTTTACGTATGCATTAAATATATTAATTTTATTTTACAAATAAGTTATATATATTTTGTTTAGTATACTATATCTTACTATCTTTTAATCCATGACCTACTTTTTAAATATCATTTACTCTCATTTTATTAATTCTTTATTTTCCCATTTTAATTGGAGACACATCCTACATTCTAAAATACTCTTGAATGACCTAAATCATATCCTAAACCTTACCCTATTATCTTTATTTCCTTCCGCCGCAATTTCTTCTTCATTTCTCAGCCTCATCTGACCTCAGTTGCCCTTCTGATTCTTCTTTTCCTTTTCTTCATGAACAGACCCCTTACCTATTCTCCTCTCATCTCTCGCTCACTTACTCTCATCTCACCTTGATATATTGTCTCTTGTTGAATCTAGAGTTCATTATTTGATTTTGATGAAAATAAAACAAAAAATATATAATTAAACATGTTGATTTTGGTTGGAACAAAAAGTGTATAGTTAAGCATGTTATTATTTGCTTATATTAAGTTGATTGAAAAACAATCGCCATCTTGTAAAACAATTATAAACATCAATTAACTCTATAAAATATTTAGATTTGAAAGATGTACAAGCATCATTGAAGTTGAATTGTATATTGTGGATGTTCTTTGTTGTGTTTGAAAAATGAAAATAAGTGAATTTGGCCAACCAACTTGACAGTGAAGTAGCTTAGATAAGAAGATTGAATGGCTTTTGATTGAGGTACCGACATGCCGGTAGACTTGTTAGTGTTCATGTTGGTAGTTATGTTATTTACCGGCATGATGGTATGAAGGTGATACCATCATAATGGTAAGCCTGTTTCAGCTAGCCGTTGGAGTATTGAATGCATAATAACAAGAAGATTTGAATGGGATGATATAAGTGCTCAACAACTTGACTAAGAATAAGAGAAAATTGATCTTTTACTACAATATTCTATTGTACTCTTATTGTCAATTATTCCCATTGTCTCTTATACTCTAATTTGTTAATATTTAGAGATTTAAAATGAAGTGTTTGTAAGCTATTATTTGCAAAGTATTAAAAGTTAAAAGCACTATACCAATAATCCTTAAGATTAAGTTATGTGTTGTGAGTTGAGATTGTGATTTGTGTTAAGAGTTGTGCGTGTGAAACTTATGTAATCAAGTTTGTGTTTATGTAGCTCTTGGAGTTTAGATTAAGAAATCAATAAAGTGGTGTGGAATCCTCGATTAAAGGCATTGTGTATCTGTGGAGAGTAGAAGGTGATCCAAACTTTACGCTATATCTGGGCTTGATTTTCTCTATCTATATCTCTTTTGATTTTCTCATTCATTATTATGTTATCATTGTCTTGATCTTACTTATTGTTGCATTTATTGTTTAATTTTGAAAAGAATTATAATTTTGTCCTTAAACACTCCCTACCCCACCCCACTTCGCCTCACCTACCCTACCCCACCACCCAAAAAAAAAAAAAAAAAACATTCGCCCTCAATTCCCTTTCCCAACCCCAACATGCATACCCCATTACCCACAAAGCTCTCTCATTTGACTTACATTAACCCCCGATCCCACTTATCGGACCCCACTTCCATGCCCCCCCAATTTCGCTCGCCCTCTCTCAATCCCCTTGTTTGAAGCTCTCGACTTCCTAATCAAATTGTCTCTCTTGTTGTTTATTTTGTTCTTATCCCACTTCCATGCGTTCCAAGCCATTTCGATAAATTATTATTCGTTAATTATTTGAGTATATTGTTAAACTAAATGTAATTTCCGACTATTTACTTTTAGTAGGTACCCTTTTCAATGATGATTTGATATTTATCCAATGTTTTCGTCTCAGCTTTATTTCACAAATCGACTAAGCTCCATTTTTTGGTATTATGTATGTAATAGATTATTTTCTTATATTATTATGAAAAGTAATTATTTTGTTAGTAATCGATTTTTATTATAAATTGATTTATTTATCGTAATTGTAGTATTGTTTTATATGAAAGTTGCTGTTATAAATTGTGTCATATGTCAAAATTATGTGTATATGTGTACTCATGGGGTTAGATTTCTATTTCCTGTTATATTTGATGTTGGGTCACTATTTTCCGGTTAGGTGTAGAATTAGCTTAATACTCGTATCATATATGAACGATTTTAATTATTGATTTAGTTTACGACGATTCTATCTTACTATAATTATACCTTAAAATTTCTATTGATGATACTCTAATTATTTCTATTTCAATTGTTATTATGATTATATAGTATATAATATTAATTGTAAAGTATGTCTGCTTTGGATTTTAATTATTAATATGTCTTTCTTTATGTATTTCTATGAACTCTAGTATTGTCAGATTAAATATGTATTCTTTTAATATACCAATTAGTAAACTATCTTTTTTAACGCTCTCATTATATGTTTACCTTATATGTTTATTATATATATATATATATATGTTATACCCTTACGATTTAAGTAATTAAATAGTATTGTACATAAATAAATTAACTTTTTACTCTATCATATTATATATTTATATTATCTCCAATTTCTAACTTCGATTTATAAATAGATTTGATTAATTTCATTCGGAACCTTTGATTGGATAATTTTATAAGTTCACAAGTAACTTTAAGGTAAAATTTAGTTATCGAATATCTGAAGGTTAACATATATGTTTGTTTTCAAATAAATTTGTAATGGTTATTAGATTCCTTCTTGTTGAGATTTGAGCTATTGATTTGGAATTTGTGAGTTGGAGTTCTATTAGTTGTTGTGGAGCGATTCTAGTTATGTGATGCTTATTTGTATAGTTGCACTTGTTAGGTTAGACAAAAATTTATCGGATTAATCTATATTACACCTAAGTCAATGATTTGCTGATTTTGCTTGACCTACTAGTTTTAGAGGCCTATAGTGGTAAATCCCTAGAAGGGAGCAACTATTGATCATATGCAGAGATTCTCTAATGGACTTTTATATGGGATAACATAATTAAAATATTTGATTTCTAAACTCTAGATTCTCAGCGTAAAGGACTTAAAAGAAAATTTATATTACATCCATTTATGTATATGGACAAGTATCATAATATGGAGAGATCATGAGAACTCCTATGTTGTTTGTTGACATAAATTAAAAATAATTAACTTTTGCTCATTTATATATTATTATAATTGCATTATATGCATATGTATGTTTTGAGCTTAGCATCCATATGTGTTTGTAATCTCATACTAAGTTTCAACTCATTCTTCTATTTTTTACAGTTGCAGGTTGTTGCAGGTTATCTTGGTATGTTGCTATCTATAACAAGTATGGAAATGGATTTTTGGGATGGAAAAAAAGATGGATAGTTTTGTATTGTATTGAAGAGGTTGTTAAATTGTGGGATTCTAGAATTGGTATTGAGTGGAACCATTATCAAGTTTTATTAATTTAAAATTTGAAATCCTTTAATTTGTGGTTGGACTCGCTTGTAAGTTATTTTTGAATTGTTATAATTGAAGAATTATTTTTAATCAAGTGATTATGGAGATGAAGATTGTGGTTGGTTTTAATTGATAGGGACACGTGGCGGGCTATGGTGCGCTCGAGTTCAGAGGTGTTATATTAATACTTTTATTAAATTTGTAAATTTTGTTGGTAATTAATAAAAAGCTAGGGTAGGGATATTTATTTCATTTTATGATTAAGCGAATCTTGCAAGAGTATGGGATTTTGAAGCAAAGTGATGAGGAATTATAAGACCCTAACGTGTTTGTTTTGGGTTAAACAAGGTAGACTCGGCCAATTATTTATACCTTAAGGAATTGTGAAAGACTACTGCTAGTCTTATAGTTTTATAATGGAAAAGTGTACTTTTAGTTCATCATTTTTTTTATTTAATTTTTGTTTTTAATATTTTCAAACTCTTACATAAATGGAATTTTCTAAATTTTTATTAACCTTTCCATCCATTCACCCATTAATGTCAAATTGATCTACAACAATTAATTCTATAAAACGATAATAGTAAATATATTTAATTACATAATATAATAAAAATAATATTAAATATATTTAATTATATAGACTAATAAAATAATAGCTATACAAAAGATGAATAAAATGAGAAAGAAAGGGCTGCGAGAAAAAGTGTAAATCCTAGCTGCTGCAGCTGATGACATTAAAACCAATCAAAAGCTAAAACATGGGTAAGGTGGGTGGAAAATTAAATGAATTTGACAAACGTCCGATTCTTGGGAGGTTTTGAAAACGATGGAAACTCAAATCGAAGGGGAAAAAAATAAGAGCTCAAAAGAAAAGTAATCAAATATTCTTCTTTTGTATAATTAAAGAGATAGAAGTATTAAAGTTAGGAATTCAGTCATGATTATTAAAGGATTCATGAACTTGATAATAAGAATAAAAGTTAAGGATTCATGATTATGAGCCCTATAATAAGTTTAAGACTGATTCGATGAATTATGTGGAACTTTCCAAAGAATGAATTGGAGATAAATAATGAGTTGGAGGTGATATTAAACTTAATCATGATTATTGAGGTATTTATGAACTCTACAATAAGTATAAGGATTTGGATTTAGATTGATTATAAAAGATTTATATAATATATATAAGTATGTAAATTGAAATTTACTCTTATTTTAAATAATCTTTACCATTATATATCTAGAAGATCGGGAACACGTCTAAATTGGATTATATTTTTGAGAAGAGCTCTTTTTAACTATTTAATATTCCTGCTCTATTAACTTCAGTAGTCGCACTTTCCTCTACACGTGGTTAGAGGTAACACATATTTTTCCACTGGATCTGCCAATTAATACACACAGAGTCAAAGACGACCATACCTTCATTATCATTCTGTTTACTTCAACCAGAATATATTTATTTTCAATACGCGTTATGTAGTGTAGCTTCCTCTGAGAGGTCATCATTCCACTCGGACATCCAATTGGATGTATATGCCAATTCAATAGACTGTCACATGTAACCATACATTATAAATAGATCCAACTTGCGTTAATTTATTATGACCAATTAGGGATGGTAATATGGGATCTGGACATGATAGACTCGAACACAATATGACTTGATTTAAATAGATTAATATATAAAGAAAATTTAACATAAGACATAAACAGGTTGGACTCTTTTAGACACGATGAAATTCATGTTCAGGTTTGCGTCTACACACTAGACCCGTTTATGAACTTATTTAAATAAGCAGGTCTCGTAAGCAGATACGGGTTTAACTTGCAAACTCGTTTTATTTAACCTTTAATTTATTTTTCATTCAATAAGATTTCATGAGAAATAGTGAAATACCACATCAAAAAATTCAAAAATAAATAGTAAGTCTTTTCTTTTCTTTCAACTTAGTCAAACCTAAGGTTTTAACTTTCATCATTCCTATTTTTGGTCGCTTTTCGTCGTAACTTTTTTTCGCCTCTTTGTCTCAACTTTTCGATTTTAGTTAGCAAGACAAGTACATCCTCTTCATCAACTTGAATTGTAAGTCTTTTGACTTTTGGTTTGATTTTTTTTTTTTTTCCTTTAACTTTTGTTTTGTCTCTTCTTCCTTTAATATTCTTTTATAGTGAGAATAAAAATTGTATGTTTAGGGTTGGGACCTTCATCGCAAATCACTTTGATAGGCATTACTGTCGGAAGCGTAGGCTAACTTACGTTTATTATATGGCTAGTGATCATTAGGATTTTTATGATGTGTTGGATTTTTATTATAAATTTTTGTTTTGATTTAAAATACTTTCATAATCAGCACATTCCATTAATAAAAAAATAGGTAGAACAAAAATTTTTCTTAACACTAAGATTGTTTATATTGTAGGAAACATTATAGATGCTAAGATGGAAAAAAATTGTACTCCTCAAAATTTTTTAAGAAATTACACTTATCCTGTTCTAAATTATTAAATTACTAATATGGAATCCATATTAATGAACATCTAGAGTAAAAAAGATATTGATAAAATGTCAAAATCAAAGTTAAAAAAACGAAGAAGAAAAAGAAACACATGTTTTTATAATCTAAATTTGACTCTATTTGAGTTTGAATTCATAAATTAGATTATGTATTAATTGATTTAACTATATTGAAGTAGGAATGGTGAAAAAAAAAAAGGGTAGTGAATCATATGAAAGAGGGAAATGAGTATAATTTTTTAAAACATATATAGATAGTGTTTATGTCATTGTTACCTCACCTATTAATATTGATAGAAAAGAAATTTAATTAACTTTTTGACTTTTAGGGAGTTTAGTTGTTTAATTTTTCAACCACTATTTAGTTGATGTTATTAGGTTTGTTATACAATTCATAACAGATCTTTTTGTTATAAAAGAAAAAACTACATTAAATATAACAAAACTTAATATAAATGGAAAGATTGCTTGCTTTCATGATTGCTTCATATCACATTTATTTGTATGTATCTTTGGATAATGAATGCCAGAAAATATGTGCACTCCATAAAATCTTCTATACAAATTTTTTTTTATTAAAATTATAGAAATGTACATATAAGTTTAGTATAAAGTTATGATGAAATATAGTTAACCATGGAAAAGGAAAATAATAACTTTTTTTGATTTATTTATAAATTTTTAGAAAATATACCAGTTCAACCTGAACACGAGATATGTTTATTAAATATGTCGGATTACAAGTTTAAGTTTTTTTACATAATTAATAAACGGGTCATGTTATGAGTTGAGGTTTTCTAGACGCGAACCCGTTTAGATACAGACATAAGACATGACACGATAATATAAATTTCCAAGCCTATGACCAATGCCTCATCTATATTCTATTATTATATTTCATATTAGATGTATATTTTCATTTACTATGATCAAAATTCAAATGTGATTAGGCTATTATTAAAACTTGTTAAATCCAGGTATTAGGTGGAACTTATTTTTTCTTTTTTTAAAGTGTATGTATATATACACATTATTAATTCCTTTTTCCTAGTATATACACTTTAATTAAAATAATTAATTTACTCAAAAGACTGTATGATTAAAATATTAATATTATATATTTTTTCTTACCAAAAAAATTATACATATTCATAAATTATCTTAAATATGATATAAGTAATATCCTTAATGCTATAATGATAAATTACAAACTAACATTAAATTTTATATGATTATTTTTTGTTTTTTCATATCTATATATGGTATGATATGTGTCATAGCAAGAACTACATACACTAGAAGAATGTATAATTGGCATAAAAATTACATTTATTATATCTAAGGAAAATTCTATTTTTAACTAATTATAACTAACGATTTGATATCAACTATTAAATATATTTACATAGTAATTACCAAAAGAATTTAAACATATCTTACAAACTACTCAACTATCATCTATTACTTATAAATCTTTTCAATTATACAGTTACCATTTTTATCATACTTATTTCTATTATTACTATTATTTTATTTATCAATTATTTTATCACCTAACATTAGTATAATTTGGAAAATTCATTATATTTTTTATTTGATCAGCATTTGCTATTGCAATAAGGACATTATCTTTTGAAAATTTATTATAGTTTTGATTTTACTAATATATATTATTGGTTTTCTTCTATATTATGGAGTCCAAACATTTTTTATACCTTTTGTACAAGTAATGCGGGTGCATCATCTATTAGTATTATAGAAAATTTTACTTGCTTACCATTACATATAATAATATTATCTATTTGCTAATTTTATAATAACTATTACTAACTTACCAAGCATATCACACATCTTTTAAATGTGATATAGGTACTTGTGTCTATAATGCAACATAACTACTGTAATCAAAATATTAAATTGCATTTTATAAATACAAAATTTTATTATTTTCAATGTTATATTTTATTTAAAGTTTGTATTTATATAATATTTTTTATTTAATTCATATTTATGTAATTTTTTTTTAAATATAGACATATGCTCCATCCAGTATTATATCTAATGCAATTTTGTAAACAATTAGAAAATGCATGGACAAATTGATAGTTGTAACCACGTCTAACAGATGTAAAGGAATGGAAAAATTGTACTCTGTAACAACTTGACAATGTGGGCAACAAGATTATCATGTGAATTGCAAGGAACAGATAACAAAGGGGGATAAGCAGTTACGGTCCCCAAAATAGTAGCAATGAGAGAGTGGCTTCTACGTTGTCTTCAACTTTGTAAAAATGACAAGAACACTGAACACACTAAGCGAGAAACCTAATTCGTACATTAAAAAGAGAAAATGTTACAATAGAGTGAGAAAGAGAGGGTTTTACTTATGTTTGCGGCTAGTAAGGTTTTTAAAATATTCCCTCTTATATATAGGTTAAAGATCTTCAATTAGAGTATAAAGAGTAGAGAACAATGCATTTTGGAAAGTGCTTGACAAGAAAATAAAACAGAGATTAAGGTGAAGCTGCGCCTAACAATTTGGTGCTCTTACAAGATATTTGATTGTCTACTCATGCATAAAAAAACCAACGTCATCAAACTCGAACTAAAAGTTTGATTCGAAAATAAAAAAGTGTTAAGATACAAGGGGATCAACTGGGGTCGAACCGAAATTAATTAAAATATTATAATATAATTTATATTTATATATAAAATAATAAAATTTACTTATGTTCTTGAGAATCAAGATCGCTATATTAGAAAATATAAGAGAAAATTATATATTTTAATATAAAAAAAATCAATAGATTCCTATAGAAATTAGATTAGATCAATCAGGTTAACTAGTCGAATTTTGATCATTATAATATAATTTATATTTATATATAAAATAGCTCAAATTTATTTTATGACAAAATCAGGTTGAACGGGATTGGACTAGGAATAGCACTAGAAAAAATAAAAACAATCAAGAACATGCAACATCAACATTACCACAAATAGATTATTAGGTGTTCAATTCAAGAATTAGATAATGACCGTAAAATCTAGATGTGAGTCAAACTTAATCTCTTACGTCACCACTTGCTCATAACCATCCTACAAATGAGTAATCGTGTCCTCGATCATCACATAATATGTTGAAAGGAGTTAAACTCGAAATCCCTAAATTTTGTGATCTTGTACATGGACCCACTTACAAACCCACTAACCGTTGGTGACACTTCTTCTAACTTATAAATTTAAGTAGAAACCTTACTCTAGAAGTTTCTTTTTTTTTTTTTTTTGTTATTATTCCATTATTTTCATCTATCATCTCATCTTTGACATAATATGTGAATTATAGTTTTACACACTTCATATTTTTTATGTCCATATTAGAAGGCATATATCAATACTTTTTCCCGTATAAACATCTTTTGTTATCCGTCTTAACTTCATTTGGTTACATGTCTTGTTATAATTTGCTATGTTTAGCAGTTCGAGTAATTTGTCTTTTTAGATTTTAATTTTATGGGTACTTTTGAACCTTGGAATTTTTTTCTTTTTTTTTTTTCTCTCTTTTAAACTTGGTAAATACATTATTATGATGGTTGTAGTTTAGTGGTATAATACTGATCTTCCAATGTGATGGCTTTAATTCTTTTTTCTCCTATTGATTTTTTTTTTCCTTCCCATTTCACGGGTATCCCTGATAATTAATGAAATAAAAAGACGAAACAATCTAAGAAAGAGAGATTTGCATTTATTATATTTTAAAATCGGTAGATGCTGCATTGGTTGCTAGTGGTATTAATTATTGAATGCAAAGCATGGAGATTTTCAATTTGATCGGCTAATTTTTTAAAAGAAATATCACTACATTATTTGTACCTCACATGGACATGGACGCTCTAGCTAACCGGTTGACTGTTATAGATTCAAATATTCTTTAGCCAATATTCATATGACTGAGAACATTTAAGCTGAATTTTATTTTCAGAACAGCTGTCTAGATTGGTTGACATTAATTTCTTATTTTGTTAATCTTTCTTTTATTTAACCTTGTAGTCAATACAACAGCTTCACAAGCAGTAAGTTATAGAAAATAGATGCCACTTGCAATAATTTGCAGTGTTTAAATACCCCTTCGTTTGACATGAATAATCCACCATCCCGTTTCCACATTTGGGACTGGATGAAATTTAGAATACCCAATGTCGCCCCATTAAAATATGTATTGGGGTAATGTAACCATTTATATATTTACTTTATCATATTTTATAATCAGATATGTGCGATTTTGACTTCTCTTATCATATATCTAATTAAGGGTTTAATTATCATTATTAATATTTTAATTAATTTTAATTCATATAATTAATTCAATCAATACAATTAGCTAATGGAGTAGCCGCTTTAACCTTAGTGGGGTCATACAACAGCTCTAGGTCTTATGATAGATATTTTTTAAGGTGATTACAGCTCACTATTTTGTGAGGAGGGACTAGCAGTCACTTATGAGGAGTTACATAATTACTCTAAGACCGTAAGTGGTCACTCCATTAGTTAATCATGTTAACTGAACTTACAGTATGGATTGAAAGGTATAGATAGTAATAAGTAATAGCTAAATTTTTAATTAAATATATAATTAGATAAATAAAAATTTCAAGTACATAATTGGAAAAGACAGCAAAATTAAAGTGTAAATTGTAATATTAGCCCTATTTCAATGGTTGATTCTACCCAAGCTTGACTGGGACAAAATCAATTGGTTAGCATCATAATTTTTACAAAGAAATCATCGTTATTTGCTGACTTTAAGCACAATAGATCGATGTACAAATATTATCTTAGTTACTGGAGTTGCAGTTCCAATCAATTGGACGAGTCACCGAGACTCAAGCATGTCTACTGGTTAGTTTAGTCTTAGAATTTTATAAAGTTCAGTCCAACGAGAAATGGATGCATCGAAATACATGCGATGCGGATAAATCATAAATATAAACAATAATGTACTATTTAAGAACTTGAGATGGATTATAGTATCATATATGTTTAACGAATTAATTCGTCTTCAAATTGGCATGATACTCAATTGTAATACATACATATATGTATGTTGATGTACATATTATAGTAGTAGAAGTTCTACCCGCTAAGCATGTGTAAACTTAAGAATATCAAATACCTAAAGTATTAATTATAAACCACAAACCCAAAATTTTTATAACCACGAGTTGTTAAACATCATTGTGACGAGGAACCATACAACAAGTGTGAGATACCATAGGAAAAAATCTAAAACGTCGAAGTTGTTCAAAACCATTACTAGGAGGAAATGCACAAAAAGGTATGGGATATTGTGAGTGGAAGAATTAAACCAGTGATTGGACAATTAAACTTAAAATATAACTATAATATTAGTTATTTCCACTTACCAAACAATTAAGCTTCGTTGCCTTATTGAATGCGTATAGCAACATATTAAAAAAAAAGAAAAGGATGTTTTTATGCTATCAACTAAAGTAAAGTTACTCAAATGCAAAGCATCTAAGCCCTCAATGGGACGATGGACAAAACGCAACCAAATTAGGACATAAAATAAAGGCAATGAAAAATGAGGATCACACTATCCTTTTTTTCCATTAATTAAAAGCTTACACAATGAATATCGCCCTTGACAAGTGCATTGTTGATTGAAAAGCCAAAAGAGAAATGTATTTACATCTTCTAATTTATAAAAGGGTGCGACGTAAAGAAAAACAGACTATTGGGAAAAAATATTCCGATTGTTGCAAGTGAAATTATTAGACATGAAAGGATAAATTGAAAAAAAAAAAAGATAAAAAAGAGAGAACAAACTCGCAGAAGTTTAGTCACTTCATCATTTTATAAAATATGTAAAAAGATATAATTCCTGTTATCGAAAGTATTAACAACGAAGGCTTGAGTTTACGGCTTTTGTAAGAGAACTTTTCACATTTTAGGGAAAACAGAATTAACTCGCAACTACCAACAGTAGAAGAAACAAAATTTAGGGAAAAAAAAAAAAAAGAACGCAAGTATACAATGACTATGAATAGACTTTGTTGCTAGGTAATTTTGGACCTGGGTCCCTTGGGCTCATACTGACCTAAAGAGGTCATGAATCGATCTATTGTGGCTCATAGTTGATGTGTTCCCACCTGGACTAACCTATGCAAACTACGGCTAGCCTGTATGAAGCTCCAATAAATAGTAGACACTATATTGCCCAAGGGCCGAACTTTTTCTCTTAGAGGTAGTTCACACTATGCTCGCGCCATCACCTCTCTTAAGGTGTGAGATTAAGCTAATAACAAAAGGCTAAGGGCAGACAAAGGGCAACAATGGATAAGGCTCTTTAGCTTAGTCAATTGCACAATCCTTGGATTCTTTGGCACAATTGCTAGCATGATGCCCACTCTTTATACTTAGTAGGCACATCTTCTCTACATCATGGGAACGTGATCTTATATTTTCTCTAGCTCACCATTATAAATAGAGGCATCACACTAACAATAAATGACCTTAACTCATGGACTCATTCTTGAGCTCCCGAACACTTTAGCACCTTCTTTCCCCTTAAATACTTTTTTATTTAAGTATCGGAATAATCATGTTAAACAACATTTTAGTGCCTTTCACTGCGATCTATTTTGAAGGCCTATACTCATACACTTCAAGGCTCAACTTTTTCAATCAAACTCTATTGATAGAATCTTATGTAAGCCCTATAATTAAAAGTTCGGATTCAATAGGTAAAATTTAAGGCAATCAGATAAAGTGTCCAATCAAGCCAAAATTATACGATAAAGCTAAGAGTATTAATAAAAATAGCCTCGTAAGTTTGAATATAGGAAAATGAGTAATAAAATAATTAAATATAATACTATTGAATTATAAGCATATTATTCGTCATTTATTGGAAATGCGTAAAAAGAGTTCCGATAATTAATGAGTTAATAGAAATAAATTATATATATACTAAAAATTATAAAATAATATAAATAATATTTAGAAGTATTTACTTATACTTTATATATATATATGTGTAGATAAAAATACCTGAAATATACTAAATTAATGATAAATAATTAAACAAAATTACAAAAAATTAAGAAAAAATTAGAAAAGTAAGGAATTGTCTGAATTTAGGTCATGGCATGCTAAGATTAAGAAGGAAAAATTAACCAATCAAATAAGGGTAAATAGAAAGAAAATTGGAAAAGGATAAGGGATAAATAGCCCCTATAAAATCATAAATCGCCCATCAAAATTCATTTTAATTAGTTATACATCTAAGAAAATTAGAGAGAAGGTAGAAAGTGAGGGTTTAGTATATTTAGAAAAAATAGGAAAAATTGTGTGCATTTAAGGCTTGTAAGGCAAGCCCATGATCCACGACCACCTAGAATTGAACCAACGCCACCACCATACCTTACCACCATCACCAAAACCAGCCGACACTCTTAGGACCACCATCGATAGTCAGAAGTCCATCGAATAGATGAGTCTAATTCCTAAATGGATTTTGTTTAATTTTGTAAAAATATTAAATGTATTTATAAAATTATGAAGTTTAGTATTCTGATGTTTTTGTGTATGTAGATTTAGGGAAAAATCTTAGTTTGATTAATTTAAATTTAGAAATATATAGTACTTAAGAAATCTAGTAAACCCAAGCTTACTTTAATTTAGAAACTAATAGCCTTACAAATTTGGTTTTGAGCTCATTTTTTGTGTATACACTATTTAGAGGATTTAGAACAATGCTATGAAGAGATTTTTTAGAATTGAATTTTCAAAATTTTTAGATAATTTCTAGGCCTTAAAATGATGTATAAAATAGGTGATTTTAGTTAAATGGATAATTACTAATTTAGTATTAAATTAGGCATTTTAGAATGTTATTTTTTAATGAAATATGATAATTGTAACATTTAGAGTATTAGATGTAATTATTAAGTGTAGTATGTAATGAATATATGAAAATTGATAATATGTGAAATTGGATTTATAATAAATATAAAATATTAGGATAAAATTGATAATACAATAATAATAGAAATATATAATAAATCTGATATGAAATTTAAATTTTAGTAATTATATGAAAAATGTAAATTTTTTTCAAATTGAGACTAAATTCGGTAGTTAAATGAGGACTAAAATATACCGTACAGACTAAAACACTAGTTAGGGATTAAAAGTAATATTGAGGATACCTAAACATAATATAATTAATTTCATATTATGGTTCGAAACGAGATCTTAAGAATTACATATAATACCCATAGTTGAAACTAAATTAGAACCTAAATCAAAACCGGATTCGAAAATCGATTCTGAAACTAGCTTAGAATAAATCAGAAATAAATAATATATATATATGGAAAATTGAGTCAAATTATAACTTAAAGTTTATATATTATAAGGATACAAATACTAAAAGAGTATTTATATTATAAGACATGTGAAAATAAGTGACCTATAGCAAGTTGAGTGAGCTATTTGAATACTTTAGATAAGTTGGGTTTAATACTTCGCTATATTTTAGAGTACTATTTTAAATACTCAAAGGTTTAAGATTGTATGTGATTGTGCTCATAGGTAGTTATATGTGCATGTCCGTGTGTGTATCTAATTTTAGGATGAAAATTTATGTTGTGATTTGTTACTTGTTGTGAAATGAGTAATATGAGATTGATTGTTTGATCACCTTAAACTAAACTTAATTATAACTAACCTAAATACCTCAATTAGATATATATTGCAATCCTTTAGGGGATATTCAAGATTTTTCAATTAAATACCAACACTTTTGAAAAAAATAGCGCTAGATAGCATAATAGTCTTTTTTTCATCCATAATCGAATAAAGTGACAAGAGAGGAAGTTGCGGTAAAGATAAGGGTAATGGTTTGAAGGATATTCATAGTGGAAGCAGTGTCTCCATTATACAAACTTGAGTTTAGTTGCAAGCTATTACATAACTTCTCAACCTGGATTAAAGTAAGTGAAATTACTCTAATTTCACAACAAATTGACCCACGTTGTGTGATGGCATTTGCATGTTATATTACATTTAATTAATTACTTGAAAACTCTTTTTGTATTTGTTATACATTCTTAAATTTCTATCTCGACTTACTGAATTATTGGTTGCTCATACCTTAATAAATTTTCTTATAGATATTGACTGATATATGTTGCACTATAACTATCTTAAGATTAGTATCTTTTTGAAGTACTCAGCTATGGGAGAGTGAGAATCAAGCTAATTAATGTAATCGAGTTTTCTAGAGTTTTATTACTAACTCTTAAGTTTTTGGACCGATTATGTAATATGTAATATGTAATATGCTACTTATTAAACTACCTTAGCATGTGGACATTTCCTAGGAATGTAAGACAGTATGAGTATCTTTATATAAATATGACTCAAAGTTTTAATTATATATATAAATTATATCTTTAATTATGAATAATTGTTTACTTCAAAACGAGGAGCTATAGGTGCTTTGTATAAATCATATTTATGATAGGAACTGTGAAATCGATTACTTACATAAGTTGGTTTATACAGTAGAACTAAAATATCCAAATGAAAATTTAAATGGTTTTTGTTTATACTTGTACTAATTATTTTGTTGCTTTTGCTAGGGTCTTGACATAAGCAAACATGGTTAGGAAATATTTAATAGCAGGAAACATTAGCATGAATAATTGTTATGAATTATGTGGCAAATTAGTTGTATGGAATTTGTGCCAATGACTTCTGAGCAGAAATATTTTCAATAGTATATTAAGTTTTCTTTCGTACTTTATTGCTTGATTTCCTTTGTACTGTTTATCATTACACAACATATGTAACAAATGTTTGACTGGTTTAGTGATATGGGTTTTCCTATTTCTTTAATTCTTCCTGTTATTGTGTTAAAATTTCTTTATTTATTTTTAAAGAATTTAGTGGCTTCATTTCAATTTTCAAAGGTAGCTTTTTTGGAAATGTTTTCTATTTCAATTTATCAAATCAACCGCTTGTGTGAAACACGGATATCTTCTGTTTTTGAATGGACTAACATCATTTTAATTTAAATAGTACCACATAACACCGGCTTATGATTACAAGACGAATGTGAATCTAAACATACAAACAAAAAGAATTTTGATATACGTCTGTCATCACTGTTACAATTAAATCTAGTACCTGAAATTGAATCAAGTAGAGAGATGGCAAATTTCTTTTTTGTAACAGGAAAGGATATTGCAGTGCAAAAGAAGAAAGCAATCCTGCAGCGAATTGAATCCAAATTAGAAGAAGAAAAATGTGGTTTAAGGAAAAAAAAATAGAAAGCATTATCATTGATTTATAGTCTGGTAACAAAATGAAGTAATACAATAAGAAGAACCAAGAATTAGTGATATTATTTCTTCATTCCATCTTACATTTGCAAGTAAATAAAACAGTAGACATATTAAGATGCAAGGGATATGATGAAGATATATATTAGTAGCTTATAAGCCACTTCTCGTCCATATTTTATAAATAAATACTTCTTCTTCTTCATCTTTTCTTTATTTTATAACTTGTGACATGTGAGGAGATATATTAATAGCTTAGCAATTGAAAATTATAACAAAAAGATCATGTAAAGATTTGAATAAGAGGATGAGGGACAAGAAGAGGATTCCAATTGAGCTGGATAGTTTTGGAAAGGAGAGCGCCTCGCACTTGGAGTTGGTTGTTTGTGGTCTCTGGTCGGTTTAAAAATGCAGATGTGGATATTTGCATAGCTACTTCACATATTCTAATTCGGGCTTTTTTTTTTATTTCTTTTTTTATTGGGGAAGGGGGGAGGGGGTTTTAAGAAACTGGTTGGAAAATTGCAGTTTTTGAGATACTTCATTACTCATGACGAAAAGGGAAAAAAAAAAAAAAAAAGAGAGATACTTCGTAACTTATTTACTAAACTAACCCAACCACTTATACAAAGAAGCTGTATATTTGATTTAGAAAACATAGAAGCAGTTTTGAAAGCTTCAAGTAAAATTTGCTATAAAATCTTCAAATACATCGAAAGGACCGAAGCCCCTTATATTATAGAAGATTAGCAGAAAACGAACCCGCATTAGGAGTGCATAAAATATTAAAAAAAAATCAAATAATGTGGTAAGTTCCCTTATACTTTTCCATTGTAATACATCTTTTGATGGTAACATTAAATTGGCCGGGCAAACAATGCATTATTTAAAATGAAAAAAGTAAAAGAAAGCTAAAACCCCATCGACCAAAAAAAAAACAGAAAAATAAAAACTAGTAACAGGTTTTGAGATGAAAGCCAATTTAGAGAGAAAAAAGAGAAGAAAGAAGGTTAGTGAGATAGTGTTTATTGGAATATGGTTTGGTGGTTTAGATGGAAAATTTGCTAAACTAACTTATTGAAGAGAATTAATTAATAAGTAGCAATTAGTTTTAGAAACTATATTTTGAGAGTAATTGATGGAAAGTTGTGATAAAAAAGTACAGAATAGATAATAAATATTTATATTTTAGGAAACTTCTATGAGATTTAACCTTTAGATGATTATATAAGTTAATATAATAAAATATTCAATGTTTAGATTATGGAATGGATCGATTTCATCAAAATATGGATAATTGATATTATATTGGTATATATGTATGATGTATTACATTGTTTATATAGGTCATTTTTTGTCCTTTATTATTTTTTTTTTTTTCCTTTCTTTGTGTTAATTACTATTACACCTATAGGGAGAGGAGAATCAAACCTTATACATATCTTTAAAGAAACAGCATTCATACTTTTAAACTGTAAGGTACTTAGCATATATTTATACAGGTTTATTATGCCATTTGGAGTACATCGTGTAGTACGACATATGTTGATCATATTATATATGTTGCGTATGCTATAAAACATCCTTAATGAAAAATAATAAAAACAAAAATCTAAATTCAGTCGTAAGAAGGTAATTTCTTTCATAACTTCTATGTTGATCATATTATATATGTTGCGTATGCTATAAAACATCCTAAATGAAAAATAATAAAAACAAAAATCTAAATTCAGTCGTAAGAAGGTAGTTTCTTTCATAACCTCTTCCCACATAAAGATTGGCAAAGGGAGTAAGAGAATTAAATCGAAAGAAAAGAAATTCAGGGAGATTATAATAAACAACAAAACTGATACTAAAAGGAGAAAAGTGAAAACTTAAAAATGGAAATTGTAATTGAAAGTTGCCATGTGACGGGAGATGTATAAAGTCCGTCCTGCACATATAAAATTAGCATCTGGATCCCTTTCTCAATTCATGTCTAGAAGATCGGGAACACGTCTAAATTGGATTATATTTTTGAGAAGATTCTTTTAACTATTTAATATTTCTGCTCTATTAACTTCAATGGTCGCACGTTCCTCTGCATGTGGTTTGCTGTGACAGATATTTTTCCATTGGATCTGCCAATTATTACGTCGAGAATCAAAGTCGACCATACCTTCATCATCGTTCTGTTTACTTTTGAATATATTTATTTTCAATACGTGTGATGTACTGTAGCTTCCTCTGAGAGGTCATCATTCCACTCCGACTTCCATTTGGAAGCATATGCCAATTCAACAGACCGTCAGTGTAACCAGGTATTATAAATAAATTCAACTTGCGATAATTTACTATGACCAACGCCTCACCTATATTCTATTATTGTATTTTATCTTGGACGTATAATTTCATTTTGTGAAACCATAGTTAAATATTTTATAAGAACTGTGAGACATTGTGATATTAATTTATAAAATAATAATTATTAATATGTTATTAATATAAACTTGAAATTTTTAAGTCAAATAGTTAAAATGAACCAATTAATGTTTGTTGGCTAATTATTCACTGTCTTTAGCTAGAGGCATTATAAATGGTATTATAGCGAACTCTCCGATAGTAGATGGATGATTCGGGTCTAACTTTAGTTTAAAGAAAAAGTTCGAAAAAGATGGGAAGTGTCATACTCTCTACCAGTAAATGAATTATTCGAGTTTGACTCTATTTTAGAGAAGTCAAAGAGGAAGAGATTGTGAAACCCTATGATTAAGTGTCTTATATAGATTGTTTAAGATTATGGTGTTAATTTATAAAATCATTATTATAAATATCTTATCAATATAAATTTAAAATTTTTGGACTAAATGATTGAAATGGGTCAATTAGTATTTGTTGACTTAATTATTCATTACTTTTGGTTTAAGATGTCACACATTTAGTATGATCAAAATTCAAATGTGATTAGGTTATTATTAAAACTAGTTAAATCCACATATTATCTAGTTAAATCTATGTATTATTTGGACCTTGTTCTTTTTTTTTTTAAAGTGTATGTATATATGCACATTATTAATTCTTTTTGCTTAGTAGATGCACATTAATTAGAATAATTAATTTACTCAAAAGACTATATGATTAAAACAATAATATTATATATATTTTCTTACCAAAAAATTTATACATATTCATAAATTATCTCAAACATGATATAAGAAATATCCTTGATGCTATAATCATATATTACAAATTGACATTAAATTTTATATGATTATTTTTGGTATTTTCATATCTATATATGGTATGATATGTGTCATAGCAAGAAGAACACACACTAGAAGAATGTATAGTTGGCATAAAGATTACATTTATTATATTAAGGGGAAAGTCTCTTTTTAATTATTCATAACTAACAATTTGATATCAACTATTAAATACATTCACACGATAGTTATTAAAAGAATTCAAATACATCACACAAATTACTCAACTACTATCCATTACTTATAAATTTTTCCAACTATACAATTACTATTTTTTATCATACTTACTTCTATGATTGCTATTATTTTATTTATCAATTATTTTAATTGCCGAACATTACTATTATTTAGAAAAATTATTATACTTTTTATTTAATAAATATTTGCTACTGCAAGAAGGACATTTCTTTTGAAAATTTATTATATTTTTTATTTTATTAACATCTATTATTGGCATTCTTCTATATTAGAGAGTCCAAACTTTTTTATACTTTTTGCACAAGCAATACAAGAGCATCATCTACTAATATTATAGAAAATTTACTTGTTTACCATTATATATAATAAATATTACGTATTTACCAATTATATAAAAATATTACCTATTTACAAAATTTATCTCACATTTTTTAAATGCGACATAGATACATGTGTCTATATCGCATTTAAGTGATGTGATATATATACTCTTAAATGTGAGATAAGTAATGTAACTAAAACATTAAATCACATTTCATAAATATAGCACTTTTATTATTTTCAATATTGTATTTTTCAAATATGATTTAAGGTTTGCATTTATGTAATATTTTTCATTTAATTCATATTTATGTAATTTAAAAAAAAAATAGTAGACATGTGCTTCATCCAGTGTTATATCTAATGCAGCTTTGTAAACAACTAGAAAATGCATGGACAAATTAATAGTTGTAACCACTTCTAATAAATGTAAAGGAGTGGGAAAATTTGTATTTCGTAACAACTAGACAATGTGAGCAACAAGATTATCATATGAATTGCAAGGAAAAGACAACAAAGGGGGATAGGTAGTTACAGTCCCTAAACTAGTAACAATTAGAGAGTAGCTTTTACGTTGTCTTCAACTTTGTAAAAATGACAAGATCACATTAAGCAAGAAACCTAATTCGTACATTAAAAAGAGAAAATGTTACAAGAAAGAGAGAAAGAGTGGGTTTTACTTATGTTTGTGGCTAGTAAGGTTTTTAAATAATTCCCTTTTATATTTAGTTTGAGAATATTCTATCAAAGTAAAAAGGGTAGAGAACAATGCGTTTTAGGAAATGCTTAAGAAGGAAATAAAATAGAGATTAAGGTTGATCCAGTTTTCACAAGTTGGGCCCAATAATTTAGAGCTCGTACGGGATATTGGATCTTCCACTCATGCATAAAAGATAGAAACGATCATGAATATGCTTTAGTCATTTCATAACAACAACAGCAAAATGACCACAAATACATTATTAGGTGATCGATTTGAGAATTCGATGACAAGAGTAACAACTATCCCACAAATGAATCATCATGTTCTTAGTCATCTCATAATATGTTGAAAGGAGTTAAACAGGAAAACCCAAAATTTTGTGGTCTTGTACATTGACCCACTTATAGACCCACTAACCTTTTGAGATTTTAATTTGGTAACACTTCTTCTAACTTATAAATTTAAGTAGTAACCTAACTTTAGAAGTTTGTTTGTTTGTTTTTTTTTTCCCATTATTTTCATCTATCATTTCGTCTTTGATATAATATGTGAATTATACTTTAATAGATTAAAACACGAATGAATTTTCATAATACTTTTTGTGTGATGAGGTTATTGTAGTTAGCCAATCACATGCAACGGATATGCCGGTCGACTTAAGAGATATCTTGAGTTGATGATATGTGAAGGAATGTTGTTAGGAAGAGACATGGGAGAAAGAATGGATAAACTCGATATCTCGAATGTATGGCTATCATAGTGGATTAAAATTGGTGTTATTGATCAAATTGCTTGTTTGATCCTTTCTAAAGTGATTTTAGTAGAACTCTAGTATTTATCTTAAGCTTGCCAATGTTGTAAATGAGCTAAATAAGGAAAAAAAAAAGCCTTCTATTTATAGAGTATAGAGTTAATCATGTCCATCAAATGGCTTTAAAATTGACGGCTAAGATTAAGTCTTATTATTAAAACTTATTATTTTCTTTAATCTTCATGAGTTTAGATATGGGTCTTAAGTATGTTTAAGACTTTTGTTAACTAAAAAAGGCCCATTATTATTGTTATTTGGCTTAAAAACCAATTAAGTCTCCTTAAGGCCCAATATGACCAAACAAAGCTCTAATAAAGCCTAAATATGCTCAAAAGTACTATTTTCAAGTCTTCATTTCATGCATAAGATAACCGGATAAGTCTAAGAGAAGAATATTCAGTCCGACAATCTCTATTTTAAGCCTATTAAGCCAGATCTTCTTAAAACATCATTGATTGGGTTGATTTTATAGACTCCATTATTAGATCAAGATATCTGCCTATGGTATTAAATTGGGTTAAAAGTTCAGTTACTGAAATGACCTTTTACACTTTTATTTTTACCTTTCAAGTGTATATTCAATTCAACATAGAAGGGTATGGCATGTCCAGAAATTTAACAATGCCCTCCTTTTTTTTAAAATTAATTTCTTTATAATATGTAGTCAATATGAAGAAGATATTATAGGACTCCTTCAATTTAGAACTTTTGCTACTCCTTAAGTCAATTGCACAAGTTTTCATTTGTTTGATTTAAATTCTCTATTGCGCGGTAACTATTTTTATAGAAACCATCGTTGTTGCATTTGGCTGTCTAGATGTAACCGTACTTAAAAGAGTTTTGCCATCTTCAGCTCCTTTTCATAATAGGATACTGTATTGAAGTTTTGATGGTTAATAAATTGCAAGTATCTTTTATTCTATTAATTAAGTGCAAATAGACCCATAAACTCCAAACTATAACTTCAGCTCACATAATTTTTGAAGATGTGCACATATATTTCAAAACACTGCTAAAGCCCCCGACCCCCACGCCACCCCACCCCCACCCCATGACCTTGCTATTTATGGATCTTAAGGGAGGGTTGTGGGATTATAGCAGCAGTTTGGTGCTATTTGCATAGTTTTTTTAGGATGTTTTTCGCGTTTATTCCTAAAGTTTTATGAATGTATTATTATCAAATACCATACTGTCATCCTTGGAAATGTTTATAATACGTCATATAGAATACTTTTACTGGGTAATTTGTAGATAATAAAAGTTCGAGCATGATGAATGAAAACAAAATGATTTCAGGTAAAAAAAAATAACTATAGACACAAATGAAAGTGAAGAAATGAAATATCAAACAACATATTATTTAGACAGAATTTCAATATATTATAATTAAGCCAAATTATTATTAAACTAATTTGTTTGATTAAATCAAGCTATATGATCTATAATAGCATATGTTACACCCATAATGCATGTGCAAATTTAAAAATATTGAATACCTAAAATTTTAATTCATAATATTTAATAATTAATTATGTAAAAGAGCAAAAAATAAAATTATAAAAAAGGTTTACAATAATATGTACTTAATAAATTTATATTCTCTACACAAAAAGGAGAAAGGAAAAGCATATTGAAAAAATAAAAAACCATCACCTTAAAGAGGATTTTTCTATAATCCCATCATTTTTTTTTACTGGACTAATGCCACTATTTATCTTACCATTGATTTGATCACCTTTAAATTTAAATCACTAAATAAACTATGAATTTAATTATTTAGATTGAAGAATATAGAAATGAATGGTAAGATGATGGGTAGGACCAGTCCCATTAAAATAGATGATAGGATCATAGAATCTCTCCTTTAAGGAGATATGCAAATATGTATAAGAAAGTATGAGACGTGGGAGAGAGAATATAGTGAAAAATGAGAAGATGAATGTAGAGAATTAATATTTGAAGACAGAGGAAAAAAAAAGTTAGTTGTTTTGTACGTGAAAGTGAAAGAATAGATTAAGAAAAAAAGTGAGAGAGAGAGAGAGAAAAAAATGGAGTCAAAAAGTAGCGAGGAGAGAAGAAATAGGTGGAAAAAGAAGAAGTTGATAAATTTTCCATGATATAAGACATTTATAATTTAAAAATATTGTTTTAATGTTAATATTTTTCCTAAATAATATTATATTGAGTTTAAATACGTTATTTTTAAGAATAACGGTTATATAAAACTCTTAGGGTTTAAAATAATAAATATTTATGGAAATTGGATGCAAGGTAAACATGCATTTTTTTCTTTCCAATTGTTGGATTTTTCTATGGTCCCTTTATTTTTTTTTAGGAGTTGATGTCGTCATTTATCTTATTTTTTATTTGATTACCTTTAAATCCGAATAATTCAACACACTGTATATTTAATAATTCAAATTTAAAAATATAGAAATGAATAATAAAATAACGAGTGAGATTAATCTTATTAAAATAGAGAACGCAACATAAAATCTCCCTAATGATCTCTACTTTTATTGCCTTGTTACTTTGTTTTATTTGATTGTCAAATGCCAATGGAAGTAGACATCATATGAATGCCTACCTTTCGCTGAAAGAGTGCCCGTTCATTCATCCATTCTTCAACGAGTGGGGCTTCCCTTAAACCAGCACTAAAATGATCTTCGCTTCGGTCTTGATGTACCAACTCCACTTGCATATGCTCAAACGGAGGTAAAGCATCGTAAAATGCTGTTGGTTTGGGACATTTGGATATCCTCAATGTTGAAAAACTAATGGAATTAATCCCACGAGAAAATGTTCCCAGACTTTGTAAATTTTCAAGACAGATATGTCAACATCTTAAACTCTAGTTCTGGTTCTCCATTTTCCGAGTCCCCACCATTAACTATCACCTTCAGCATCTCATAGTTCTCTATGCATAACTGCCTCATTTGCGATGGTCCTCTAGCCATCGATACGGAGAATAGATGTTTTAGCTTGCCACATTGTTGCACTGTTAACTGGCGTAAATTTTGGAATCTTGTGGTCCTTGTTGGACTGCTTTTCCGCATACACTCCAGGCTTTGCAGATCGATAAGTTCCAGTTCGACCAAGTTTGATAATATTCCAATTTCATCATTCTCACGTCTTGCTTTCGCAGCTTTCCCCCCCTTCTCCACCCTTCTGCGACTGAAGTGACCTGAGGTGAGGGGGGAAAAAAAAAACACACACACATGCACGCACTCTTTAATTCATGGAGGGTTTAGGAGAAACTACACATAACTGAATTTTCAAGATAATTATGTCATTATTCTTTATATAGAGAAATCCTTTGATTAGCATAACGGAACAGTATAAAGAGATTAGTACAGTATTATACAAAAAGTATAGTACAGTACAATTCTTTTGTACCATATTTGTTATGTGTAGTACATGACATGAATTTTTTCCTCCAACTTTCAAACTTTGGCGCCAACATGAGAACTCACTCAAAGAGGTTTGGTATGGACCAATAGCAAAAAGAATGATGATTGGTAAAGGTCAATTTTGGGGTTTTAAGGATATGTTTTTCTTATCTGTGAAATAAATTTCTGATTTATAAGATATATGTTACGAATTCTTCTATCCAGTTCTCTTTTGTCAAGTGACTTGGTCCAATGTACAAACCAAATGTAAGACTAATGATTTTGTCTAGTAGGCAACAAAAAGAAGCCTCGTCAGTGAAGAAAGACAGATATTAGATATAAAAACAAGTGCCGCCAAGAAAAGGAGGAGCTTATTCATTAGTGCAAAATGGTTTGTAAAAATAACCATCATAAGAGATGTTCCTTATTAAAATCGGGAGTGACCTAAATCTTAATATATACAAAGGAGCAATGTGGGAACTTTTAGGGGTGATTGCAATGCATGACCCACACCCATTGGGTGTGGGCGATTTCTTCGTGAAGTCTTTTCTTCCCAACAACGCTAGAATAATCGACAATTGCTGAGGATTTAACGTGTTGCAATTACACAAAAATATGGTCAAAATGACAGAAAAAAATGGCACTTGGAGCCAAACTTCGTGAGTGTGACTTGTGTTGAAGAGACTATGGATGAGGCAAATCGGATTCAAGCTAGAAATCCTCTTTTACTAATGGACAATTTTTAATAGTAAGTGAGTTCGAATTCTGAAGCATCCTTAACTGATTATCTTTAATAACACCCTAAAGAGATTAACAGGGCTCCACATGGAGATGTTACAGGTTGCATAAATCTGCTGGAGGTACATCCTGCAACCAAATCTCCTTTATCCTGCGAAGGCCAACTACTTCCAAGGACGTCAAGGCCACGAGTGAAATCTAAGAGAGAGTAACATGATTTCGTTAAGTATGCTAACAATATTGATCGTTAAAATGCCAGCAATTATTGAAAGAATTGTGCTATGATCGTTCCTTACCCATTTATCGTCAAAAAATGCAGTTGAAATGTCCGATGTTGTGCCCTCTAAAGAGTTATCATCGGTCCTTTCCATGAAAATGAAACTCGTGATCTCATCCAGTTCATGGAGAGTCAAACGGTGCAAATTAGGCCATTTAACCTTGTTTTCTGTCCAATTTTATGTCCAGTTTTGTTTTCTTCTTTATCAATGATGATTCCTTTTAACTTCGTGCAGCCTGTTTCTTCTATCTCCTTCAGATTTGGAGTGCCTTCAACAAACTCACGTCAAACTCAAGTTTGAACCGATACTCCAGTGCACCACACTCTTCGATTTATAAAACTTCTAGCTTTTCGAAAGAGCGAGAATTTGGGTTGTCACATAACATATTTTCTTCAAGTTGGTCAAATTTGCAAGAGTAGGAGACACCAGGTTTTGGAAGGCATTGACTGATTTTTTCTTAATAATGCATTCAATGGTTGGGCTATCTTTGATGGAGGCATATGTGAGGGAGTCTAGGGTGGTTCATGCTTTAATTATGAAATAGGTAGTAGCTTCGAGAGAAGGAAAGATAATGGATGAGCAGCCACAGTTAGTTAAACCATTATTAGAGGAGTACGTAGATATTATGCTAGATGAGCTTCTAAATGGCTTACCTCTATTGAGAGACATTAAGCACTAGATAGATTTGATTCCAAGTGCCAACTTACTAAACCTTCCTCATTACAGGATAAGTCTAAAGGAGAGCGAGATTCTAAAGGAGAAGGTAGAAGAGTTGCTGAAGAAAGTGCATATTCAGGAGGGTTTGAGTCCTTGTGTAGTTCTAGCCCTCTTGACACTTGAGAAAGATGAGAGTTGGAGAATATACGTAGATAGTAGGGTAATTAATAAGATTACAATCCGTTATAAGTTTCCCATCCTGCAACTGGACGATATGTTGGATAGGTCAACTAAATCAATTATCTTTTCAAAGATAGATTTGAGAAGCGAATATCATCAAATTCGAGTTAAGCTTAAGGACAAATGGAAGATGGCGTTCAAAATGAAGGAGAGGTTGTACAAATGGCTTATGGTGCCATTCAACTTGTCAAACACGTCAAGCACCTTCATGTGAGTAATGAATCATGTATTGAAACCCTTTATTAGCAAATTCGTAGTCGTTTATTTTAACCATATTTTGGTCAATAGTAAGTCAAAGGAGGAGCATTTGTTGCATTTACACGAGGTGTTAACTATTTTGAGAGAGACTAAGTTATATGTTAATTTGAAGAAGTGCATCTTTATGTCAAAGAAGTTGTTGTTTCTTAGATTTGTTGTTAGTGCTTCTGGTATCCAAGTGGATGAGGAGAAAATAAAGGCTATTAGAGAGTGACCTACTTCCAAATCAACTTCTAAAGTTAGGAGTTTTTATAGGTTGGCAACATTTTATAAGCGGTTTATAAAGAACTTTAGTAATATTGCATCCCCAATGACTGAGTGTTTGAAGAAGGGCAAATTTAATTGGGGAGATGAGTCTAATGCTAGTTTTGCATTATTGGAAGAAAAGCTTTGTTTTGCACTAATTTTAATTAGGGTAGATTGTGAAACTAGTGGTGTGGGAATAGGAGTAATTCTTTCTCAAGAGAAGAGGCCGATTGCTTATTTCAATGAAAAGTTAAGTGATGTTAGACAGAACTAGTTAGCCTATGATAAAGATCTCTATTCTATTGTGCGAGATCTAAAGACATGGGAGCATTACTTGATTGGCAAGGAGTTGGTCTTATATTTAGATTCTTAAGCGTTGAAACATTTGAATAGTTAAACTTGGATTGGTAAAGACATATGCATACAAGATGGTTTCAATTTTCACAAAGATTTCCTTTCCAAATTAATCACAAAGCTGGGGTAGAGAATAAAGTGGTGGATGCCTTGAACGACCATGCAAATTTGTTGTTGACTTTGAGTCATGAAATTGTGGGTTTTGATTGTTTGAAGGAGTTATATGGGGATGATGAGGATTTCAATGATATTTAGGTTAAGTGCAGCGACAATCAAGTTTGTGACGATTTCCACATTTATGATGGATATTTGATGCATAGCAATCAACTTTATATCCTTAGACCATCCTTAAAGGAGAAGTTGATTTGGGATTTTCATAGAGGTAGACTTGCTAGACATTTAGGGCGAGATAAGATGCTTGCTATAGTTGTAGAGAGGTATTACTAGCCTCATGTGAGGAGAGATGTTTCCAGATTTGTGTAGAGATGTTATATTTGTCAAACAGCAAAGGGTCAATCTCAGAATACTAGATTATACATGCCCTTGCCAATACTTGAGAATACATGGGAAGATCTTTCCATAGATTTTGTACTTAGCTTACCCCAAAACCAAAGAGGATTTGATTTTGTATTTGTTGTTGTTGACATATTTTTAAAGATAGTGCATTGTATCCCTTATAAGAAGACTTTAGATGCAATTGGCATAGCTAAACTATTTTTAAAGGAAGTTGTTAACTTGCATAGAGCACCAAAGTTGATTACTTTAAATGGGGATAGCAAATTTCTAAGTCACTTTTGGAGAACAATGTGGAAAATGTTTGATTCATCATTAAACTTTAGTAGTACAACGTATCCTCACATAAATAGCTAGACTAAAGCAATTGACAAGACACTTGATAATTTAATTCGAAGCATATGTAGATACAAACCAAAGCAATGGGATGTAGTTTTGGCATTGGTAGAGTTCGCTTATAATAGTAATGTACATCATTCCACTAGAAAGGTGTCATTTGCTATTGTCTATACGAAGTCGCCTTAACATGCTTTAGATTTACTGAAGCTTCTAGTAGGGACAAGTTTAAATGTTGTAGTTAAGAATTTGGCTAAGTAGTGGCAAATTGCTACAGCAAAGGTGAAATAGAAGTTAGAGGAAAGCAATGCAAAGTATAAAGATGCAGCTAACAAGTGTAAGAGAAAAAGGACCTTTTTTCTTGGAGATGAGGTTATGGTATTTCTACAAAAGAAGAGGTTTCTGACAAGTGTGTACAATAAGTTCCAACCTAAGAAATATGGTCCTTATCAAATTGTTTAGAAGAAAAGCGATAATGTGTATATCGTTGCATTACCAAACAATATGGGCATATTGAAACCTTTGATTTGGTAGATATTTATCCTTTTTACCCATGTGAAGAACGGTTGTATCCAGATGATGTTTCCAACTTGAGGGCGAGTTCTTCTCAAGGAGGTGAGCATGATGTGGATATGATAAATTAAGTAGTTTTCTTGGTTATGCTCAAACATACTTGATTGATGCTGTTTTAGACTTAAAAACGTCTTTTAAGGCTCGTTACTGACCCTTTTTATTTTTAGGCGAGGGATTCCTTTTAGATATAAATTGATTCTTTTCATCTTTCTTGTTTTCTTTACAAATAAATATTTAAGAAATAATAGAATTCTAAATTGCTTTCTCGCATTCCCTACATCAATCTTGCACGTGTAGATGATTTAAATATAGAAAAAAATTCAAGGATAAATCTTTAATGCCATGAAACTTCTTTATTTCTCTTCGTATATAGAGATTATTACACTTCCCAAGAGAAAATTCCATCCAATGTATGGAGAGGAAATAATGATCTCCTTTGGTTGGATTTGATAGGCTAAACTTTAAAGTTCTCTCTTCTTCATAATCCTCATTGGAGAAGTCTTTAATGTTTCCGAGAAGTCTTGAATGTCTCCTTCTACTATTCTATATTTGCTTAACTTCTTAGTTGGTTAAGGTTGTTTGTGCCTCCATGCGGATTTGCTCTCTGGTGTAGCACCTCTTAATTCCTAAAGTTGTCATCCAAATAGAGTTCCTCTAAGTTAGTTAAACTTTTGAGGGCATCAGATTCAATTAATTAAAGCTCGCTGCACCTACATAGGTCTAACAATCTCAAATCATTTAACTTCCCTTAATCTTTGCATGGAAAATATTATCAAACAAAATAAACGTGTATAGTTTCTATAGTATTTATAGTCAATATCGAGGATATAATGCATGTATCGATATAATAATGTATGTAGGAAAATATTGCGTAGAAATCATTACATTATTTATACTACTCCGTAACCAATTATCATATATATGATGCACAACGACGGTATTTATAATATATTACATCAACCTATGACTAAGACCATAAAACAAGGAGTAGTACAATGTATATATGGTGACCTAACGAAAACTCCTTCTGTTGAAGTATTATTCGCTTTTATATCAAAGGTTGCATGGATTTATCCCTTGGTTTAACTACTTTTTGGGGTTTACTCATCCTAAGATTACTCCACATTAAGTATACTTAACTTTAGAGTTTAGGTGAACTCTAAGCTGTTACACTAAAAGGCACTTCAATGATTAAAGTTATGTTATCCTCCTTACAAAATTGAAATCCTTATCAGTTTTGCTATATAGATTCGAGATCACCACTAAGTAAGGACTCTGCCTTTTCACTTGGTAGACTACTCTGATACTACTTATAATGCCCTGTTGAGATATTATCCCTTTGTAGAGTTACTTCCAACGAGGTCACTTATCTTATGATTACTCTATATTAAACATACTTAATTTTGGAGTTCCAATGAACTCCAAACCGCTACACCAAAAAATGTCTTAATGATTAAGGTTCCATCACCTTCTATTTAAGGGGTATCACATAAGATCCAAGCAATGACTATACAAGACTCAAATCATGAAGGATAAATATAAGCTAGAATATTATTTGGATTGAACATTATTTGGATCGAAGTTAGATTATGTGAGGGAGAATATTAAAATGTGTATTCTTCTATTTTCAAAACCTCTATCACTTCAAACTTATTTGAACTTATATCCCAGAGATTTTTACTGGCCAATCTTATTATTTAGTAGGGAATTTTGATTCTCTGAGATCTTGATGAAATGTGGAATAATTTTTCTTAGTTATTTTCCTAATTAATTAAATGTATTTATTATGAGTAAAAGTAATGGAAGATTATTTGTCAGAGTTTTGCAATATCTAACTTATAAGATGGTCTTTGTATTATATATACACATGTGATATAACAACTTTAGGGTCATGACGCCATATATGTGAAAACTTTTAGGAGAGGAAAAAATAAAATTTGATCATCTCATTAAAAGACTATTGTTTAGACCATTAATTACAACAATTTTAATTGAAAATTTGTTATTTCAAAATCCAATTTCCTTTTCTTGATGGGTGATGGGCTTTAATGAATTTTACAATTCAATCCTTAACACATCATAGAAGAAAGATGGTAGAGCATATATGAAAACTCTCTCCTCGCAAAGTGAAGTGATAGAGTTTCCCACTCCTCTATCTAATCATTAAGGCCAAGAATGTTCAATTTTTCTCTCATCACTCTCAAACTTTCATTTCGGGCTCCCTACTTCCACCATCATCATCTCATCACATCTCATACATATAATAAGGAAACTAAGTGCCCAAAGTTCCATTAGATTCTTGACATTGCTAGCTTTAACAATATTAAAAATTTACATTAGGACATCTTCGGCTATAAATCCGAGTTCTTTAAGATAACATGTCGTTATCTTCAGCAACAAATATTTAAGGAAGTCTTCATTTTAATAATTAGGTTTTAAAGTGAACTACTTAATATTTATTTATATTATTTATGTGACCATAATACAAAATTATACAAAATTACTATTAACATTTTATTAAAGATTCTTGAGACAATAATTCATGTTAAGGAACATTTTTTTTTATTTCTTCCTAGAGGAATCCAAAACTTACTTTATGAGTTAAGGAACTCCTCTTTACTATGAGTTATTGCTAGAACTTTCATTAAAGATGCTTTGTACTGTCTTAGATAGTACTTAAATAGGATTTTCTTGTTGAATCCAATTCTAACACTTCTGCTTATTACCACTGTGTTTGGATGAGTGGAAAAGTGTAAAACAATCAAAGGAAATGATGGAAATGGAAAGAAAGTGTATGTTTGGCTAATTAGACTAGTGGCAAAAATGGAATTGATAGAGTGCAAGTTGGTGGAAATGTTTACATCCAAGAGCCATGGAAGAGAAATCAAAGAAAAAGAGTGGAAATGTTGGAATTTACAAAAATTGTCGATTGAAAGAAAGGGTAACTTAGGGTGTGCTTATAAAGAATTACTTAGGAAAAGTATTTATACCTACCACATCTAACTTTCAATTCTTATAAGTAACTCTTCGCCTTATAAAGAAGTACTTAATAAAAGTTACTTACCGAATTTTTTTATTCTTTTTGTGGGTCTCATATTATCATTACCTTTGAAATAATATATAAAATGTGTTTAAAATAAATATTAAACAGTATAAGATTCTTCCATTAATATTTTATATTATAATCATTATTAAATAAAAATAAAAAACTTAATAATTTAAAATGAAAAGAATTGTTGTCCAATGGATTTGTTTACATGAATTGACAAAAGAAATAAATTTAAGATGATGAAATGCTTCACTAATTTTGTTTGCGGTGAAATTTGGCTGCTTAACGGCCGCTTTTCCTTTTAATTCAATTGGAGCAAAATAAATAAATAAAGAAAAAGAAAAAGAAAAAGACACAGCTTCATGCAACGCAAGTAAAAGCCTACAAATCTATCAAGGATGAACGGGTACATTGCACGGTACTAAAGGCTTTCTAAGCATTGCTGTGTGCTATCAAAATATAAGAGGGAAAGGGGTGTTTGGTACAAAAATATGCTCCAAGCACCTTTTATAAATATAATTTTAGAGCATTTTTACAGCTCATGCCTAAGTAGGATCTCCGAGGATGCAGGAAGGTTCATCTCGTTCCTTAAGCAATATTCTATGCTCCTTTAGAAGGGAATATACGTCCCTTCTTATTTACTTTTTTCTTTTAATATAACTTTTTAAAAACATATACTATGAATGTTTATGAACACTAAAATTCATTTAGTAAGATCATTGCATTACTTAATTGAAACTCGAACGGAAAAATGGTAAAAAAAAAAAGTCTAATAAGTATTTCTACAATACCTATAAGGTCATACGATAAAGCATATTAAAAATTTTTATAAGGTAATCATTAATATACTTTATATGTTATTTCTAAAGGATTTATGTATTGGTAACTACCATTTATGCATTTCCAAGAAATAATTAAGAGCTTATATATACATACGCATACATACACACACATATACATATGATAGCATTATTTGAGGTAAATTAAGTATCTATATATGTCATATATATTTAAAAGCTTTCTTTCCCATTTATTTATAAGTATGTTTTGTATTCATCATAAGTATTACCCTTAAAAGTTTTTGTAATTACCTTATATGATACCCTTTCTATACGTATAGATAATGTTTTGTACATGAATCATATTATTACTTAAGTATATTGGATCTTTGAAAACCACCTAGTGTACGTAAATATAATAAGTTTCAGTCTTTATGAGTGTGTTTTAACTATATTGAAATATAAATCAAGGATATGAAAATATCTCTTTAAGTATGTTACTAGTATTAAAGCAATTGATAATAATCAATTGATGAATAATAAAGTAACGATGATGACTATATATGTTTTAACTATATTGAAATATAAATCAAGGATATGAAAATATCTCATTAAGTATGTTACTAGTATTAAAGCAATTGATAATAATCAATTGATGAATAATAAAGTAACGATAATGATTATATAAGTTCAATGAAAGGTTTAAGTAACAACAAAACGTATTGAAGGATGAAAAAAAAAAAAAACAACCATATGATGTCTCCATAATAATATAATTACTAATATGAAAATATAAGATTTTATGGACATTATGGAGTGTTAAGTAAGATATAATAAAGAATATTACAAGCAATGGAATCTATTGCAATAGCAATGTTCTACCGATCAATATCAAGAACCAATACCTAAAGTTACAAAGGAGATTCAAAACCCGTCATAACAATATTTAGTAGACATGAAAATATAAGCATTGCTAATATTATTTTCATAGACGAAATTATTATATAACAAATCCTCTAGGAAGAGAACATTTTAACCCCATATTGTAGAGTAGATCTCGAAAGAAGGGCACTTATGTGTCTTGAACTTACATTGAATGCTAACATAGGAATAATTCATGAGACAAATACATAAAGTAACACACTAATAGGAATTCCTTGTGAATCATAACAACTGTTGCTAATAAAATATGTATATATATATATATATATTTGTATGTGTGCTTATATGCGCATGTATGTATTACTTAACTTTGATAAATTTAATCACTATATGAAATTAATCCCATGTTATTACATAACAAATGACACATAGATGTAGATATTAAAAATAAATAAATAAATAAAGGTTCAAGGGGATGGGGGACAAGGAGGGGTGCGTATGGTGTGAGGTCAAGTACAAGAGACATAGTCCAAGTAGCCTTGTAGACATAAGCGTTGAAAAGAGTTTATAAGACATTTATTGCTATAAGTTATTAGAGCCTAATAAGGTTTAAGAAAACCTACTAGAATCAACTTTATTTAAATTAATAAAACTCAAAATGTGAACTAAGCTTTAGAAGTTAAAATATAAAATTTAGACCATTCAAGCATTAGACCATAAAAGCAATTGGATGAAAGGATACTTGAAAGATACTTAATTAGATAACCTAATTTAGACTCTAATATTGTGATATAAAACAACCAAAAACTAATTTTTAATGACTACATATTAGAGAACATTTCTTAAAAGACTCCTTTTTCTAGTGACCAACTGTTCATCCCTTTTGTTATTCTCTATAACTCTCGAAAATTTCACAAATATGGAATTTACCATTAAATGGAAGTTTGAAAATATTGAAGAAAGGAAGTTCTCTTACTTTAAATTTTTTAGAGAGACACTCTCTCCGTTTCATGGGTTTGTCTATATCGGAATAGTGCTTTTTGATTTGAGTTTCAACTTTATCCCATCCTAATCTCTCTTTTCCTTTTCTTTTTTAATTATCTTTGGTGTCACATCTTCTTCCACAATCCTGTTACTATCATAATTCACTAGGTAGATATGCATCTAGAATTTAATCCTCTAGTGATTTCTTATCTTTTTAGTTTTTAGTTTCCATGATAGTGGGCTCCTATTTTTTTTTTCTTTCTTTGTTATTTTTTCATCATTATTTGTTTGTTTTTCATCCTTGTCTTTTCTCGGTTATCTCTATAGGTGCTTTTGTCATCACGTCTTTAAGGATAGATCAACCAGTGGAGGAATTCTCTAGAGAGGATGTTCTAGACCTCGAGACTATTGAGAACTCTAATGTCTCTCATCTTATTGGGAAATTTTGTATGGCAAAAACTTATCACAAAAGAGGAGTGATCAACATTATGAAAAAAGTCTAGGACAGATTTAGAAAATTTGATATCTCATGGCTAAAAGGTGATTTTTTTTTCTAATAATCACTTCAAAAGAGTATTTTTTTTCTAGAAAATAAAAGAAGCTGGACCATGGTTAGTCATGAGATGTCCCTTTATTATTTAAGAATGGGATAAAAATAAAAATAAAATTGAGGATCTTGATTTCTTTGCTCTAGAATTATGGATCTAAATACATGGTCTTCCTTTGGTTATACTAACAAATAGGAATGCCCATAGGGCCATAAGGTTAGTGTAAGATTATGAGAAATAATCAAGATTGATTCATTTAAATTGGCTAAGAAAGATTTCTTAAGAGTGAAGGTGAAATTTCAATGCCGAAATCATTAGTACATGGTTTTTGGGTGAAAGACTCAAATGGATTAAGAACCTATATCCCATTGAAGAATGAGAGACTCCCAGATTTTCACTTCTCTTATGGTTTGTTAGGCCATCTAGCTAATAGATGCAAGTGGGTAGAAGGTTCAATATTACTAAAAAAATTTAGCTCATGGTTGCAAGCTAATTTTGATAATTAGAGAAGTTAAGAAACTAATCAGAGAAAAGCAAAGGCAACCTTGGAGGAAGGTGGTAATGTGAAATTGGAAAATATGCAACTTAAGGAAATTATGATTAATGTGCAAGGTCAAAAAAATATTCAAGCTCCTCTACTTAAAAAAGAAGGTCAAAGATTGCATTTATTTTTAGGCGCTCCTTGTGAAACTAATTGTAGCACCTCTCTTGAACAAGGTACTTCTAGTAGCAATTTGCATATGACGTTGTCTATGTCATATGATGTGGACAAAGTTATCCAAGCTAGACATTTTGTTATGTAAAATACCCTTTAGCCCATCCTACCATTGTCAATAAATCCAAACCTACCTTTTACCCTAGAAAACTCACATTCTATTCCCCTTCCCCATTTTGTTGCTTCCCATCTTCTAATAAACAAAAACACTCCTTGCATCTAAACCCTTGAATCAACTAACCCCCAGAATAGAGAAACTCTCACACCTTTGCTATAGTCCGTTACCCCAGAACCTGCCCCCAATCAACATCCTAACCCTTGTTGTCTTCATCTAGTTGTAATCAATTACAACCATTTACCAATGTCCACGATTTGAGCATAAACTCCCCTTATGTGGTTGAACTTCCTGAAAGCCCTATTAAACCTACTCCTTTAGCCAAGAATACCCTTACACTGCTGGAGAAGGAAAATACGTTTAGCTCTACACTTCATTACTTGCCAAGCCCAAGAGATTAATCTAGGATTTCGGCTAGAGCCCTTACTAAGCTTAATATTAAAAGAGACAGGAGTTTAGAGGAATCTTAGGAGATAAATGATGTTGCCTTAAAGAAAAATAAATTGGAAGCTACAAAACTTGAAGAAGAAAGGTCAAGGCAAAAAAAGTCAAAGGGAACTAGCTTGAGAAGGTTAAAGCGTGACACTTATGTTAGAAAGAGAAGAACTATAAAGGGTAAGTTAAACTTTGACCTTAATCTTATTGAAGTCTTTATTGAAGAATTTGTTGATTTCTTTATCCATTACCATGGTGAGTAGCCTGAAGCCACCCAGTTACAATGTTAATGTTAAGTTAAAACTGTCAGGGTATAGGTTAACCCTTAATAGTTGATGAACTAAAGTGCCTTATCCTAAAATTTAGACCCAAATTCGTCTTCTTAATGGAGACAAGAAATAAATATAGAAAGGTATAATTCTTGCGATGACAATTCAAATTTGATAAAGGTTTTTATGTTGATCCAAAAGGTCTTTCTAGAGGTTTAAGTGTTTAGTGGAATGAGGGCTTCATAGTACATGATAGGGATCAAGGATCGATCATGCGATCCCGTGGGCTTTCTTATATGGTTTGCCAAGCTGTCCAAGGTGAGTTAAGCACCAAAGAGTAGTGTTTACCCTAATCCAATCTGCTAAGCTGCTTTACTCTCTAGACCTTTTAAGAAGCTACCGAGGCGATTGACTAACATGAGGAGCCAACCCCTTTACAATACTCTCCAAGTACCAAATCAAGAAAATAGCCATCTCTACAGTGCTAAGGGCGTGCTAATGATTATTAGGAGCTGACTTCCCAAAGTTGACCCGAATGTGAGTCGTCCCTGAGCCAACCCTTGTCTAACCCCAACAGTCAAGGTTGCTTATCTACTAATGTTGACCAGACTTAATTAAAACCTACCTTTACTCGATACACAATGTTATTGGGGCCATAAACTGAGTAAAATGTATGTGCACTATGCTTTCTGACATTCGTACTGTCCTTTCTAATAGAGGATGTTCTTTTTGCATGATTTTATGCTTCCCCTATAAATTATTCTCCTTTTTGTTTAGCAAGTAGGGATCCATTTCTATAATTTTCTGTAACTTATGATTTACCTTAACTAGATACTATAAATACTTACATAATGTAATAACCGCATGATATATAGAGAATATACTGAACTTTTATTCTCTCTTGAGCTAAGTGTCCTTCGGCTTATTCTTGAGCTACTTTTATTTAGCCCATTCGAGTGTAAACTAGTAGCAAGTGGTCTCTGACCATATTTATGCATTATATCAAGTGTGACTTGAGCTCGTATGAGGTATTGGTGTTTCATATCCATCATCGATGCACGGGAACCCCAACTCATCTTCGATTATCAGTTACTTTCGAGCCATCTCACGATTTGAACTCATCTCTTAATTACGCGTGATATTTAGGTTCGTGTGTTTACCCATGAATCCGTATCAATACATGTATTGGATTCTTCTCCCAATTTGATTGATACCTGGATTGTAGATGATAGAAATGATGACTCCTTTAGAATCTCTTGGTGCTATGCAAATCCAAACTTCAGATATTGCCTAACATTTTGGGATAGGTTGAGAGAAATTGCTTAGGGGATTAATGACCCATGGCTTCTAGTAGGTGATTTTAATGATATTGCCAGTAGAGGGAGGGAAAACCTTTTTGATTGATTTATGCTTTTTATGATATGATCTACAATTGCTAACTCATTGAATTAAGCTACTAAGGGCTATTGTACATATGGTCTAATGGCAAGGAAAATTTGGTGAAGGAAAGATTAGACCGAGTACTAGGAAATTCCATGTAGAAGCCTAATTTTCGCAATTCACAGGTGCTCAATATTGCATCATCAAACTTTGATGATTTACCAATTTTGGCGGAAACTGAAAAACAAGATAGAGGAGGATTGATGAATTTCAAGTTTAAAGATAATTGGTTAATGATAGAAGGATATAGAGACGTTATTGCAAAAGTTTGGAATGAGAATTCTTCTCCAACTAACATAACTAGTCTGATTAGGAAGCTAGATGCATGTAGAGAAGCTTTGGTGAGTTGGAGAAAGAGTAATCCTTTAAATAACGTACGTATCATTGACTCTCTCCATGAGAAGTTAAAAATACTGCAAGGGAAAGAAGTTGAAGATAATGATGTTGAGGTAAAAAGAAAGTTGAAGGAAGAACTCAATCATGCAATGATAAGAGAAGAAACATTCTGGTATCGGTGATCCTAAGTGTAGTAGTTAAATTATGGAGATAGAAACACAAAGTATTTCCATAATATAACATACATGAGAAGAATCGGCAGTAATATTCTAAAAATAAAATCTGAAGATGATATTATGATTGAAGATGTTGAGTAGGTGACTTCAGCGTTTAGCAATTTCTACACAAATATGTTCCAGTAAGAGAGTAGGATTGATTATGAAGAAGTGTTAGAAGTAGTTGATCTTATTATTACAAAGGATATGAATGTTTGCCTTATGAAGCCAATTGATAAAGAAGAGGTGGAATGAGTTGTCTTTAGTTTAGGTGCGCTGTTTAGACAGCTTCAACGAAAAATTCTTTTAGTACAACTAGTATATTTTTGGAGATTTTGTGACAAGAACAATTTCCAGTTTCTTTGGTTTTCCCTATGAACTTCAATGATATAGATTTAGTTCTTATTCCCAAGGTTAAATTTCCTAAGTCTATCTCACAATTTCGTCCTATTAGCCTTTGCAACTTTTCTAATAAAATCATATACAAGATCATAGCTTTTCGTTTATAGCCTCTCATGAATAGTATTGTCACTCAGAATCAAAGTGCATTCATTCAGGATAGGCTTATTCAAGATAATGTCATAATTGCTCATGAGATTTTTCATCATTTAAAAATAAAAAAGAGAAGTAAGTCTTATGAATGTGCGATTAAGCTTGATATGGCTAAGGCTTATGATATGGTGGATTGGTGGTTTATACAGGCTCTTTTGATTAAAACGGTTTTTAGAATCGGATGGGTCAAATGGATTATGACTTATGTTTCAACTGCTTCATACGACTGGGTTGTTTATAGGAAACGTACTTGTAAAATGTTGCCATCTAGGGGATTGAGACAAGGAGACCCCCTCTCTCCTTTTCTATTATTGTTTGCATTTGATACTTTGTCTATTATGCTAAATAAGGCAAGGGAAGGGGGCTTCATTAGGGGTATTAAAATTAAAAAAGGAAGTCTCGAACTTACTCATTTATTCTTTGATGATGATTCTCTACTTTTTGTGAAAGCTACTAAGACTGTTTTGGAAAATCTAAAATTTATTCTAAATGCCTATAGTCGAGCTATAGGTCAATAGATAAATTTCTCGAAGTCTTTGGTCTTGATTAGTAAGAATACCCTATAGGATTTAGTTCAAGATTGTGGTGTCTTGTTAGGCATTAGCTCCTTCAACAAGCCAAGTAAGTATTTAGGTCTCTTAATTGAGTGAAGCAAGTCTAAAAAAGAGGCTTTAGGGTATGTGAAAGATAAGATAAAGTCAAAACTTCATAGCTGGAGTAATTCTTTCTTATCACCAAGTGATAGAGAAATTTTGATAAAATCTGGTGGTTTTACAATCCCAACTTATGTAATGAGTGTGTTTCAATTTCCTATTACTTAGTGTCAAGAAGTGTTAGTTATGCTAGCAAAATTTTGGTGGAGTAGTGATAGTGATAAGAGGAAAATTCATTGGAAATCTTAGAAGAATGTAGCTTACCTAAAGAATATGGGTAGCTTAGGATTTAAAGATCTGGAATCTTTCAACAACGCTTTGCTACTAAAACTTGCTTGGAGAATCATTAACAATCTATAGCTCTTTGGGATAGGGTGGTTAAGAGCATTTATTTCCCCAACTCTTATTTTCTTTCTTCAAAAACTGGGGATCGTGCTTCATGGTGTTGGCATAGTATCTAATGTGGAAAAGAAGTTATCCTGGGTAATAGCTGCTGGAATGTTGGAAAAGGTGATCAAATTTCTATGTGGAATGATGCTTAGGTCCTAAGCTGTTTAGATTTTAGACTTCATCTAAATATAGAAAGCAAGGGTTATCCATCTTTAAGAGTTCTTGACCTCATTAATGAGCACATTAGAAAATGGAGTCTGGACTGTATTAAACACTGCATTCCAGATCAGGAAGTCAAGGTCATTAGTTTCATTCCTCTTTTTATTCATTGTGAGGATAGACTTATTTGGCCTATTGAGAGAAATGGGGTAGATGGAAGAGGAGAATTGGTTTTAATCTTCAAATTGGTAACAACCATCCTGCTCAAGATACCAAGTTATGGAAAATCTTATGGAATATCAATGTTGAACCCAAGATTAAACATCACATTTGGAAGTGCTGCCATAATGCCTTGCCTACTAATGAAAATCTATTTATTCATAATTGTGCTTCTTCTCCTAGTTGTTGGTTTTGTGATGGGAATGAATCTATTATGCATCTCTTTTTTCAATGTCCTTGGTCAAAAATTATTTGGTTTCAACTTTTGTGATTGAGAAGTGATTCCTTTAACGTGACCAATTTTATTGATTGGCTACATGGTGTTATTTCTCATTGTCATATACTGCAAGAGGATTAGAGAATATTGATGAGGATAATTTTTTTTATCATATGGTTATTATGGAAGTGCAGGTGTGAGAATAACATTGAAAATTATCATCCTAATGTGGATCTGTTTTGCCATCAAGTGAGAAAGTATATGGAAGACATGTCCTTGGTTGAGGACTTTGTCGTTTAGGCGTAAGATGATGGTCAAAATGAGGTCTAGTTAGTCGCTACAATGGTTGCCTACCCCTTTAACGCTTCAAGTGCTGAATACGTGATGGATGTTGTAGAAAACAATACAGAGAATCCATTAGAAGTAGCTGCAATGACAGTAAAAATTAGGAGTATACCAGAAGAAGGTCATAGATGGTGGAAGAGGCTTGCCGTGGATTTTATTAAACTCAATTGTGATGCTTAGGTAGAATCAAGATCAAGTATTGTTGGAATAGCAGCGGTTGCTAAGGACTCCAGTAGGAATTTCTTAGATGCTACATCCCATAGAATAGATGTTATGAATGTCGAACAAGATGAAGTAATGGTCAATAGGAAAAGATTGAAGTGGAAACGGACAACCAATTGATTTACTAAAGCTTGTTGAAGCCAATGGTTAGTGCTTGGTATTGCAGAAATTTAATTAGAAATATTCTTTTTCTAAAAAACAGTTTTTTGTGTTATTCCTTTAAGTTTGTTTATTGTAGCATTAATACGTATGTGGATTAGGTAGCTATCCAAACTTGGAAGGGGATGTGCTTCTGATATGAGGTAAGTGCACCTATCAATTTTAATATAGCGGATGTGAGTCCGAGTCGATCTCTCAGAGACTTTGAGTACTAATATTAACCTTAGCTCTATTATCTAACCAAAAAATTGTAATGAGTTGAATGAATTAAAAATATTGAAATTAACAAACTAAACTAATTATGAGACTTAATTAAGTACTTTAGAAAGCGATAAAATTGAGAACGACTTCAAGAAAATAATATCTTATTTAGGAATTATTTTTCCTAGTGTTTAACATGTGACCGCTTAAAATATATTCAATTTAATTTCTATTATTCTTGACCAGAGGGATTCACAATTAAAGTTAATATCTTTCTCAAGCATATTAACCCTAATCCTAAATTAATTACTGGAATCTCTACACTTAGTAATATAACTTAGAATTACATTAATGTATAATGAATTCCCATACAAACAATTAACTTTCCGGAAGAAACACATATTTTATCTCTAAGTATACATGTAATTCTCTCCAATTATGCCAAGATCTAATTACACATGCAATTTCTCAATCATCATGCATAATATCATGAATCGATACTCTAGAAATATCAATCAACAATTAAACAATATAATTGAATTAAGAAAAGATAGAAACTTTATTAAAAATTATAAATCAACCCAAGAGTCACATGAAACCCTAGGTTCTATAATCCTAAATACACGAATTCTAAGCTATCATAGTTAAACTAAAAACGAGTTCTATAAAAAACATAAAATAAAACATGAAAAACCCCTTTGATTGATGATGAATCTCTCTAATCTTGAAGTTGGTGTTGCTTTTGCTTTTTTCTTTTCCTTCTCCTCAAGTCTCTTCTCTTCTCTCGTATCTCATATATCTTGAAACCTCATATGTCATTTTATATATGTATTATAAGAATTCTGTTTTCGTCACCAGACACAACCTGGGACATGGCCATATCCCCAAGTCATGTAACTTTCTGACCCTGTTAAATTTTCCTGCATGGACATAGTCTGGGGACATGGCCATGTCCTAGACTGTGTAACTTTAAAACTTCATAACTTCTTCAATTGAAATCCAAATTAAGTGAAACTTAATTCCTTTTCTTCGTTTTCAATCCTACAATGCGTTCAAACCTTGAAATAAAAATTTTACTCAATTAAGTATCAATTTCTTTAAAGAAAACAAAAAAAATATAAGGGAAATATTATAAAATCACCATGTGAAATATGTTTAAAATCAGAGTTATCGGCTTCTTCCATAAGGATTTGATTCCCCATCTCCTTTTGCAGAATTTGTTTTCTCTAAATATGGCTTTAGGCCTCTAGACTTTTAGTCTATTTTTTCCTCCATCTATTATTAATAATATTATCTCTTTCTAGCCAAAAAAAAAAAAAAAAAGAAGAAAATATTGAAGAAACCGCTAAACCACTACAAATACATAATATGGAAATTTCTAATAGTGCTATGGTAAGATGTCCAATCCTAAAATCGAGGAGGTCTTCGAGCTAAGAATTGGGCACTAAATTATTGAGATCTAGGATGAGTCTTCAAGATTATTATCATGGCATATGAAACTTGCCATTAGAAGTAAGGAATACGAGGCCCTTAACATCATTATTGGACCCTTTTGCACACGTTAAGCCCACAAGCCCTAATTCTCTAATCCATCGTCCCTTCCCCATCTACAGGCCTAATCCACCCCTCACCTTAAACATAACCAACTAAAGAAGCCCAACTAAAGTAACCAACTTCCCCAAAATCTCACCATAATCTCCCGAGTACAGAGTATCTAAGCATCCTGAGTATAATCTGCAAGTACAGATTTTGAGGTCTTGTTTCCTTCCCTCGTAAAAATCCCTTCCACCGTATCATGCTTAAATTTCCCAATACTCAACGAGGGTCACCCATCCTTCCATTCCACAACGACCGCCGACTGATATCATCATGATCATCAACTAGACCCAAATCCATTCTTCTCCTCTAGTCCGTTCTTTTCGGTCTCCCTTCTTTTCGTTCTCGCTAGTTGTTCCTTGTTATTCGAAGGAAAAACAGCAAACAAGCTCCATTAATTGAAGCTTCTTCTCGCTCGCCGCTATGAACTCCGACAACGCAACACGAACATGGATAATCTCTACTCCTCGGTGTAGTTGTCCATGACCATCGAAGGCATCACAGTGTCCTTGCTTCCCTTTTTGTTTTCCTTTCCATCTTCCTCTTCTTCTCTCTCATTGATCTTCCTCTGTTACGCGAGGAGAAAACAGGATAGTGACCATTAGATTGTATAAGCTTCAACAAACCATTGCTTCGTCTTCCAACAACACCACTTAGACAAGGTAAATTCGATCCTTAGTGTGAGTTTACTGGCAAATTTTCTTAAGCTGGGAACCTAATCTCTAACCCTCTTTTTTTTTTCCTTTGTTTTTTTTTTCGCAATTTGACCGTTTGCTACTCAAGAGTCGCGAGCCGAAACACAAGTCGATCAGCCTCTTACCCTTCTCCGAGAACGAAACATCGAGACGCGAAGGATCAAGTAGAATTAAATACTCCATACACTTATTTTGTTTTAAACCGCGTGTTAAATGTTTGTGCATATAATGAGCAAGTTGACAATCTTAACAGTTTGATGAAGCTGAATCAGTAAATGAAAGTGATGACCAATAAAACGTAAAACGAAGGATGGGATGTTCCAAGTGTCTCGCTGGTCTTAGCAAGAAGGATGGGCTAGTGATGAAACATTAGTAACTAATGAAACAAAACGTACCTATATTATAGAAGGGAATGCAAGACATTACTAGAAGGGAAGATGTGTACAAATTCTTATTGTCATACTTAATCATGCTCATTTTGATAAAATAATAAGAAAATACATTCAATTTAATGAAGTAAAGATAGTGCATCTATAAATATTTTTGGAGGTCAATAAGAAAGAAAAACTTGCCAACTTAGCATACTTATTATTATTTATAGAATATTTCTCGTTAAGGATTTATTAATAAGTTAGATATAGATATAGTTACACATGAACTTTGCCGTGGACTTAGCAATCAAATTTTAATACTTATACTTTAAAAGACATTTATGAATATTGAACTAAATACATGAATTGGGAATAATAATAAAAAAAAGTATAAGAATATTTCTAACATTTATCTATATATACAAATTAGTTTTTAATATTTTATTTAGTTCATTTCAATTCTCAACGTTTTAATAAATTTATAAAAATGTTCCAACATTAGTATTCTCGTTATGTGTGGATACATTGAAAATTAAAATTGATTAAATGAAAGTTTAAGGACTAATTAATATATTTGGCCAAATATTAAGGACTTTTTTAATGCTTACGTGAACTAATTATATGTTGAAATATGTCAACGGTAATGGAAAATATAATAAAGTTTAATAGAATGACTTATTTGATATGATTCGAAAAGTTGGAGAACTAAAATGAATTAAATAAAATATTAAGGACCAATTTGTAAAAGCGTGAAATATTATATAATTTTTTACACTTTTCCCTGATAAAAATAATAGTAGAACAAGCAAACTATATACAATATTGAGACCCGTAAGAGATATGAATGATTTAATGATATTTATAATTTGCCGGTAAGTAAGTAGACAGTAGTATAATAGCATTAGAAACTGAATATGATAAAAAAAAAAGAGAAAAATAAAATAAATAACTAATAACAAATAATGAAGATCACACACTTAACCAACATATACGGAGACAATAAGAAAGGACTAGGTAGATAAATTTGGTTTCACAATATTCTAAATTCATGTCCAATACATTAGGAAATAACGAATATAATTAAGTTAATTGTATAGATATATCAAATATTCGACATATATATAAATAATATTGAACATACATATTGGTAACTTATTTTGTGCAAATCTTAATAAATTACATATCATTGATGATTCAATATACATGTACATATACGTGGCTTAACATATGGAGATGCTTGAATAATCACGTTGAGCTTTATTTCAATTCATTAGGTTTTGACATAGATTATATTAATATCAAGACAAATAGATTAGCCTAGATGATATTTTATATTATATATATACCATCAAACTAATTTAAGTAGGGTTACTCGTAATTCAGTAGACTGCGTTCAACATATAAAATTAATTAATTTAATCAACTACTTAATTAAATAAAAAACTAATCTATCGGTCTATATAATAGACCTATACACTTAAAATTATAATATTTTCAAAAAGAAACTAGAAAATTTCAAATCCACTAATTATATCAAAAGCTAAAATGAATAAACTATGTACAATCAAGTTTTATAACATAACTAGGGAACTAAGAGTAGTAATTAAATTGCTTTAGTAATTATAGCCATATAAACTCAAGAGATATATTTTCCTATACTTCTGTGCCTTAGATAATCGTAGGGTTACTTGTGATGTAACTTAACACTATTGCAACCAAAAACCTTTCATGTCCAAGTGAGTGACTCTCAATGCTTATCGTGCATATCGCCATCAACTGTATATCACACTACGAGACTATGGAGAACACATGGCTTCTACTATTTTTCCGAGCGCAACTAATTCTCTTTTAATTTTGTTACGTTTTTTTTATAGACGTTAAGAAACGGTAACGTTTAATCATAAAGGTAAAGTGATTGGAAAAAATAAAAATAAAAAATTGAAACATTCAAATTGCGCCAAAACATATATCATTTAGCCCAAATGCCAAAACAAACTACATCCCTTCCCTCTGTCTCTCTGTGTGACCTCAAAGAAGCACAATCAACCATGCTCAACACCAGCATAACGCACCCACAACATCCACACTTTTGCTTCTGTTTTTCCTAGATTCTGGCGCACCATGACTACGAATAGGACTGGGACTCTCCTTCAAACTTCGGTTTCTTCTTTCTCTCCCCCAAATCCGACGTATGTATCTCTTTATTTTTCATAGATGCATCTATCTATGCTTTTTTAATCATATTGTGTTTGGGTTTGTTAGTCCGATGGGTGGTTAGGGTGGGTCATGGAGATGATGAGAAAACAGAGGTTTAGGGTTTCTTTTTAATCTGCCCATCAATAATTCTATTGATTTTATTTATATTTCCCCCCTTTTCTCTAATGGTTAGTTATGTGTTATGCAATCAGGGTTTTGAAGCTTCGACATTCTGGTACCATTGTACTGGTAAGTGTTGAAAAATTCATTTTGTCCTTAAAGATTCAATCTTTTTTTTTTATATTCACATTAGGGTTTTGACTCAATAGGAGCATGGTAATTTATTGTAAATTAAGCCCGAGTCTTGAAGTTTCCGTGAGTGGTCTGTAACAGAATTGTTGTATTATGTGGTGATGTTTGTGATATATTGTAAATGCTGTCGTGGGGTTTCTGTGATATAATAATGCGGAGCCTTGCATGGTGCATTCTGGTATAACGATTTTTAGTAAATCCTGTCATTGTGATGAGCAAGAGGATTTTTAATAAACTCATTCTAGTCTAATGATTTTTATCTTTTTGTCATCAATTGAATTTTTACATGAATAATATGATGGATGGATAAATATAATCAAAACACAAAATTTTATAATCACAAAAATGAATCTTTCTACATATAGAGGTAGTACTAATGAGAAATTATTTCTTTGATCCTTAAGTAAAAATCAAGAAGCTAGTGTTTGTAGCCTTTTTGTTTCCTCCCTTAATTTTCATTTGACTGCGTTAATATTATTTGAGTAGCCGTGGGGTCGGGATAAGCTTGGAATTATGTCCATTGTTTGTCGATGTTTGATAGTTATTTTAATTGTCTTTAGTCCCCACTTGATGATGCCCTACCATGGATATGTTTCCTTATGAGATTTAATAGAAAGGTTAAGAAGTAACATGGAAGCTAGTGCCAACTTTAGATTTTTTCCTACCTAATGTTGGTTATACACTATGTTAGGGGGTGCATGTGAAGTATCATGCTTTATGATTCTTTTTTCACGGACAAAGGTCATTTTTCCTATCTTGAAGATGCCAATCAATTGGGTAACTAATTATTTCTTAGGAAAAAAAAACAAAAAAGCACTAAAATGGTCTATTCACATGGAAGGAACTATCCCTCCTTTCTTCTAATTCGCTTTTGAACTGGCAATAAGTGTGTGGAGTAGCCTTCCCTTCTCTGACGTGTTTCCTAGGAGGAAATTTAATTCATTGAAAGAAGAGTTCCTTCTTGTTAAATTTTATTGCTCAAATGTTGGCAATGGTATTATACTTTTCCTCTTTCTTTCGATCTATTGGCTATTTTATTTTTCACTAATCCCTCCTGCATCCTATATTGTTGATGTACCAATTAAAGTAAACAAATCTTAGCTTTCTGGTTTTGTTCATGACTTAAAAATATCATAAGACTGTTCATAAAGTAGTATAATAATAAGGCTGTTCATTGATGTCTATATGATTGGTTGGCCAATGTTGATATGTTGTAGAAGCTCCTGTCCATAACTTGGTCATTTATACTTGAATTAAGTTTTATATATATTTCTCCATTTGAAGCATTTTTTCCCTTATGTTATCTTGTATTAAATAGCCGCAAGACTTGGGAATCATATTCCTCATCCTTGGTCACCTGCTGACTTTTGCCTATGCCGATCTTGTTTGGCCTGTGTTGTATACTCTTGTTTTGTTAAGTAGCTGTATAATCCTCCTTGTCTATTGATGGTTGTTTCTTCCTCATTATTAATGAAATTTTTATTATTTACCCCAAAAAAGTAGCTGTGAGACTTATGTCACATAGATCATATGTACTACGTATATATAAATTTAGTTTTTTAGTTGATGGCTCTACCTTTCTTTGGAATATCCCAGCAAGCTTTGACTTCCTTAACTGCTGCAGCAAGAATCTCCCCCTCCTTGTCCCTAATTCTCACCCCCAGACCCATTCCATGGTTCCCTCTTACGTCTGCATCTGTATTCATTTTTAAAAACGGGGGGCTGCCAACCTCTTTGAGCCGCCATGGCTTGTCCTCTCTCCTCACCCATTGCGGCTCTGTCTCTGACTGCCCCATTTTTTACGCCATATTAACTTAACAATCTTATCAATTCCCAGGATCTTACCATTCCATTTTAAGCTCTTTCATTCCTTTCAAAGAAAATGTACCAGGCTGTAATGAAGACTATTGCTAACTGCTCGTCATCAAGGATGCTTTTTATGGCTTCAATCAAGTGTATAATCCTCCTTGTCTATTGATGGTTGTTTCTTCCTCATTATTAATGAAATTTTTATTATTTACCCCAAAAAAGTAGCTGTGAGACTTATGTCATATAGATCATATGTACTACGTATATATAAATTTAGTTTTTTAGTTGATGGCTCTACCTTTCTTTGGGTTTTGTTTGCCTTTTACTGATTCAATTTTTGTTGCTCAGACATGCACAACATCTTTCACTACACATCATGTGGCTTGAGCTGCAATCTCTTTTTTATTTAAGGTACGAATTCCTTCGATTTTTGTGGTTAGGATGTTTCAATGCCAATATGGATTAAGTATCTACTAGAATGGCAAGTTGTGATACTATTGATTATTCTTTGAATGATTTGTATTTATTGGAGAGAAAGTTGGTGTTTTAAAGCAGGATGCAATTTCAACTTTTCCAAATGAGAAAGAGGCACCAATTTAGAAAGTAAATGGGGAAAAAGAAACTTTCACATATGTTAAGTTTTGTTGTCTCAAATGAAGTAGTTCATATGCATACTATCAAACTCTTAACATTGTTTTGGCAATTTGCATTCAAGGAGTTCACACGCTGTCAAATATGTTGTATTTGTGTGTATTGAAGGCCTAAGTCCATCTGTGTGTGTAGCACCAAGTAATCTGTATGACTAAGTGTAAATGTATAGTTGGGGGTATATGTTGTTTCGTTGCTAAATTATTGCCAAAATGTGTCTCTCTTTTAACCCCTTTTGTTTTGAATATGTGAATTGCTTACAGTTGAAATGCCATTTATTTGGCCCAAAAAAAAAAAAAAAAAGAAATGCCATTTATTAGAAACCTATGAACTTCATTATCATAGCTACCAATATTGTCTGTTCAATCTCTTTCTTGCCAATACGTTTTGCTTTGTTTTGTTTTGTAATTTTGTTTTAAATATAATTTGGCTAGCATTGCTAATTCCTTGGGCTAAATTGAATACAACATATAGTTTGATAGGTTATCGTATGTCAGCTTGCTCATTCATTTTTATGACATAGTTTTATTTCTCTCTAATCATTCTCTGTATTTGAGTTTCTTTTTTCACTTTCGGATTCTTTTTTCCTGGTTGACACGTATGTTCCTTGTAGTTGAGATAATGCCTCTTCTTGTCTTGGCATGTATGCCACTAATGTAAGCCTTGACGATGTTCGATATTTCAATTTTATTTAATTGTAGATTTTCTGCGTACTTATAAAACCAGCCTGTCTTGTTTCTCAATTTTTAATTTCCTTATATGGATGTTGACAAATATTACATGCTACACATATTAATAACCTCCTTGTTCATGATTTTATGTCACTATGATTCCAGTTCCACTAATAATTCTCTAGGACAATATTGTAAGCACAATTCAGAAAGATAAGGGTCTAATTTTGAATCATAAATTAAATAGAAATAAGTAGCAATAGTAAAATCACTATTGGATATATATGATTGAATAATGTGCATACAAATGACTCTTTTAATGTACTAGTTTGTAGATGTGCAGATCTGTTGGTTGTTACCTTCAAATAATACTTCATGTGTGCAAGATATCGCACTTCTTCATGGATGGGGATTAGGTTTATTCTTGGTCCTGGGAAAGGGAGGGAGAGAGCGAGCATGTGGGATCATTTCAGAACTTGCTGCAATAACATTTGTTTGCAGAGTAAGTAGATGAAACTTTTACGTGCTTTAGTTGACTGAATTAGATGTGCTCTTCTATTTGTGCATGCTATTGCCCTTTTTCTTCTTCACTAACCTTTTAAGTTGTGCCATTCAAGCAATAAGCTTTGTATCCTCTATTCATGTGGCTTGGAAGACTATACTTAGTTGATATTATCTTATCCCTTTTGTCTTCTGGATAGTAAGAGTTAATTGTTATTAGTTTAGCTTTTATTTCTTTTTGATATTTCTTTCCTATCCTGTATTTTTATGGTGATTTAATTTTCATGGTGAAATAAAAAGGGAATAACATACAAGAAAACACTTTGATTAAGCCTGTCTGATTGCTTAATCAATCAGCAAGATAGTGTTGGATAAAAATCAGGAGTATGAAAGAAAACCTTATAGCCTGACCTTTGAAAATTTCTACCTAGATCATGGCTAGGACTTACTTCGGTTGGTGGTAGGATTCTTATCAGAATCATTTTGCTGATCATCTCATCCAAAAGCAAGTTGGCCCTGGTCCTCCTAGATGCTGAAGTAATAGTGCTTGGAGATTCACTTCTAAATCTTTTATCAATCTTAAATTGTTGCATTTGCTACTATAAACTGGCTAAGCTTGATTCTTTTTTGATAAATAATACGCATCTTCCCTACTTGCCCCTGCAAAGGAAAGGACAAAATTGTCCAAACTGTTAATATAAGATTTTGGAGTTCATGGGTGAAGTAAACTACTGGCTAAGAGGCACACGGTTGAAGTAGTTGTGCAAAAAGGAATCTTCTTTTCATCTATTTTCAAAAGGCATTTGAGCTGATTTCTCTTGGCTTTTTGGCGAGAAGTTTATTGCAAAAGCAGCAAATTCTCTTCATGTGCAATTGCCATGCATGCCCTTGAAATCTCATTACTATAATCTCTCGTCTAGGGCTAGTCTAGTACTTGTGATGCTATTACTGGCAAGAACAACATGGCTAACTTATGAAATATTAATCCTTCACTGGAATTTAAACTAGTTTATCATGTGAAAGGCATGTAAAATCATCCAACTGAGTACTCCACTGGATGAGATTTGTGTGCTTATGTATCTCTGCACAAACCATCTACAATCAGTGAAGCCACAATACAATATGATATAAAATTCCTTCAAACTTCCTGTTTTTTCCTTGTGATCATTCTACTACAGGGATCTCTTCTCATGATGACCTCTGCTTCTAACAGGAAGGTGTTCAGAGGGTGCTTTTGTTAGATGGCACTATTGGTGAGGCTTTCTTGCTAGAATTGTTTTGGCGAGATGGGATAGGAACTATGGTTGCTAGGTATGAAAATATAACTGAAACGATGATGATTTTTGTACTTCCAACAGTAGGTTGCTCCACTTGTTTTAAGAAGTTGAAATAGATATGTTAATGTCTAAAGATCATTTTGTTTTTTGAGAAAGTATGTTTGTCTGTTGTGACTGGTCTATTTCCAAACTTTATTCTGTGCAATGGATTTGATGTAATTGTATGACAAATACTTTGTCTAATTCTTCCTCTTCATAAGTAATTAGCCCACTGTTCATTTGAATTCAACTTATGAGATATACTTCTCAGGCCACCCTAGTTTCACTGTCTTTCTATCTTACATCCTTTGTAAGATTCTGATTTTGACACAAGATTGATAATGTGGCTGATCTCACTTGCAAATTTTCTTGGCTTAACTGTCATCTTATCTGGTTCTCGATTTTCTATCATTCTATGACCATGTTTTTCTATACAGTATAATTGAAAATAGAAAGGAAATCACACCTAGCGTTGTTATCTTGTATGAAAACTTTATGAAATGGATTGACAATGGTTTATCTAATTCATTTAGGGAATTGAAATATGATCATTTTAAATGACATGGTCCATAAGTGGAATACACCAGATTTTGGCTTGACAGTAAAGCAAAAAGGAGATTGAACAATGGATGGAACTGAGTACCATGTCTCCAGCTTCAGTGAGCCAAATAAATGGTGAAATCAAGCCAAGAGCAGCAGAACAATGGCCAACAACTCCACATAGCAGGTGGCTCACTTGACAATTCCATCTTTCCTCTTTCATCTATTGGACCAAAGATTGAACCATAAAGCTAACAAGCAAAGTACAACAAATAAATGGTGAAATCAAGCCAAGAGCAGCAGAACAGTGGCCAACAACTCCACATAGCAGGTGGCTCACTTGACAATTCCATGTTTCCTCTTTCATCTATTGGACCAAAAGGTCGAACCATAAAGCTTCAACAAGCAAAGTACAACATTGTCAGATGTCTGGATAACACTCCATATTCCATTTACCATGAAGCTTGGTCCAAATCTTTGGAAGACATAAAAAGAAAACAGCTGGGGATTGTCTTATATTACGATGGAAACAAGCACGAAAAAGGATAAGAGTTTAGCTCACTTTGGGAATGAGAACCAGAGCAGACACTTAATGATATTTGTTACTCTAATTTCTTGGAAACATAGAATCCTTACGGCTTTGGAAGTTCACCTTGGTTTGGCATGAGAAGCAAGCCTGGAGCAAGAGATAGAGTGATGTTAGGGAAGCTCAACATACATGTCTGGCAATTGGCACTCAATTTTGTTTTGTAAATGGGACACATGTATGGGCTTTGCTTATTTTTAGGCCCTTATATTTAACCAAAACCAGAGAGAAAGGAAATGAATGGTGGAATTTTAATGAAGGGTAGGATGCTGATTGTGATCAGCAAGGGGCCCATGTCACTTTGATACGAGATAGCCCACATGCATGAATTAGTGTCCAGGACATGAAGAGTTGAGAGGAGCTATAAAGGCTACACATGTAATTTCCCTTTCACTTATTTCTATAGTAATTCTGTTCTATTTCTTATTGTTAGGAAAGGTTTACAAAATATGTTTGATGAGCCTTGGCTAGCTTATGATTGACCATTTCAATTGATTGACAGAATGCCTCAGCTTTGGATGCAAGCATAGAAAGCCTAAAGGTAATGGTATTAAAAGCCTTACTGGTGTTGCCGACTTATTCTTTGTCCTAATCTAGAAAATCCTGAGATGTCCTTTTCTTTTTATTTGAATATGAGTTTTTGGTAAACTGCAAAGCAGATTCCTGTCTGAATATCTATATAGACTGAAGTTGCAAATAATGTTGTTGCCATCATATTTAATTTCCTAACGAGTATATGGGAAAAGGAAAAAAAAAATTGCAAAAAGAAAAAAAATTACAGAAATGTAAGTTCTGGAAAAATATTATTGGAAATACAGCACTTAGAGAAGCGATTTCAAGTTGAACTGAAATCACTTTTCATCTTGAATTAGGTGAAAATGCCTCTTCTAGAGGTGATGTCATCTTGAATTAGATGAAATTGTCTATTCTTTTGAAGAGGGGATTTTGGATACTGTATTTTTGGGAATATTTTCATACGAGCGGTATTTTTGGGATTTTTTTTTTGGCTTTTTTTTTTTCCCCTTTTCCTTGAGTTTATATTGTGTAATTATCAACTTTGTATGTGAATGTACTTGGGACCATTACTCAAACTTGACTTTTGGCACCATTTATACTGCGGTGTGGAAGAGATTGTTTTTGTGTGGTATGTAATAATATTGCTACTTGGTAAATTGCAAATAATTTTGAAGTTGCTTGGTTTTCATCTGTTGAGTGCACTTTCTAGGATCTTACCAATAATTTGAAGGATACATCTAACAATATCGGCCAGAAAAAATACAGGATGCATTTGATTTATTAGCTACGAAACTGCTAAATCTATAAAATTATTCTGCAGATGAGTAGTGCAGCTGGTGAAACTTCTGCAAGGTATGTGAGATGTCAAAATGAGATTGAAAGAGTTGGCTAGTTGCTGCTAAGGGTATTGCTATTTAAGCTATAACCAGGTATCATCTCAAATATGAAAAAGGATACGTGTGGCCAGGTTAGCAAAGAAAGACAAAAGGCAAATTTTTCAATGAGTGGGCAATCTCTTGACTCATTATATAATGCTATCAAAATAGCTGATGTCTGGAAAGAGTTATATCTTCCTTAGAATCATGGACTTGATACTTGCTTGACACTGTTTTAACTCTCGGGTTGCACTTATGGGAACTTTATATTGTTAGGAAAGGTCCTCCTGGAAATTATTCACTTATCAGCTTTTATATTTCTATTTGCCTATTGCTTGTCTTAGCTTCAAATTGCTGTTTTAAGTTTATTTATCATGAGGTAGGAAATTGATTTTATTGCAAGCTTACCATTTCTTGATTGAATTGACAATGCTATGTCATCCCTACTGCAAATTTTGAAGAAAATACATAGGCAAAGCTTAAATCAGCTGTTAATGCAATAGTCTTGATACAACTGGTTTCTTGCAACTAGGAAAATCTTTACCAAGTGAGAAATGTGGAAATTTCTCATTTATCCCCACTTATAGCACGCAGTCAATGTATTTATATGCTTTTTGACAATGAATTTTTCTCCAAATTGATTAAATGCATGTTAATAGATCAATTGTTCAATAATTTGATAAAAAGGATCTGAAAAGGACTTGAATTGCATACATATTTTTATCTAAATCATATGTCATTTTACTTTTAGTTTGAGAAATGAATTAACTTTCATTGCTTCTTGGTTAGCAAATGAGAAGCAATCCCTTTACGTTGTTAATTTATGCCATACGAATTAGCAATTTTGTTTTTAGGGAAGCATACTTATCATATTTTTTCTTCTTTTGCTCAATTCAGTTTGGAACTCGCTTATGGAACATTTAACAACTATTTTTACAAGCAACTCCTTAACCTGAACAAGAGCAGCCCCTTTGGCAAGAATGGCAGAATTGAACAGCCATCCTAAGCTGCCTAAGCGAAGTCAATCAGCAGCTGACCGAATGGACCACATGACAGAAGCACCAAGAGCTCCACATGACCAATCCAAACAGCGAGGGCAAACCAAATAGAGCGAGGTTAGCAAGGCACCATGCAAGCAACATTGAGCAGACCATACATTGATCTGAGCAAGAAAGAGCGACACCTCCACCTATCAACAATTGACAGCAACAAGGATGGAAAGAGACAGCAGCTCGCTTGGAAAAATTTCAGAAACCATGAGCTTCTTCTCTCCGTGGCAAGTTGCATGTTGTAGAAAAAAAAGGCCTAACATATGTTTTGGTCAGTCTTGATTCTTGAGAGTCGAGATGTGAAGATTGGAAAAAACTTGAAACTCCAATTTGTTCACTATGGAATGAGCTTGCAACTTTTCAGAAAGGATCTTTCCTTATTTTCAGAAGTTGAGCACAAAACTATTACTAGTCTCTTGCGAATGACTGAAAAAGCAAAGGTATACTTTTGTCCTTAATTATTTAACGTATCTAGCACGATCTTAACTAAGATGAAGGTGGAAAAGTTTTGATAATACATTCTACTCTCTTCTTTTCTTATGTTTTATTATAAACCGACTGCCCTTAGTCATTAAAAGATTAGCCACCAAGTAGTTGCTCAGTATTTGTCGTCAGCAGCTCTGTGATTTTTTTGTTTTTTGAGTGGGGGAAGGAGGCACTGCTACTTCATGAATTATGATCTTGAATTTACAAAGATGGCCTACACAGGTCTTAGATTTGTCTTGTAATTCATCTTTCGTGTTTAAAGATAGAATTGTTGTTAAGGTCACTTGTTGACATAATACCAATTACTGATAGCACTCTTGGGATCTCTGGCTTTTGGATATGATGTCTATTTTCCCTGAAACACCAGAGTGGACTAAAATGCAAGATTTCCTAATTCTGGTTAAATTAAAAAAACAGAGTAATTTGATTAAGGTATTTGTATATGTAATCAAAGAAATATACATATTATTTATTTTATTTCTTGTACATGTATATATATGTGCCTGTGTATATATATGAGGATCAAATACATATAAATATATGGTTTATTTTAAAATACATATAGTTATACGTATATAGTATGTATGATAGTATTTTCATTTTTCTTTATATATATGTATACATATGTATATATGTTTCTATATATATGTGTAGGGTATAATTATCTATGTGTGTTATATGGTATATTTAGGTATATAAGGTGAGTTTACATAAGTAATTATATATAAATAAGATAAGAAAACAAAAGTATACAAGTGTATGCATAAGTATAAAAATATGTATACTAATAGTATAAAAATATGTAGTATAGTATAAGTACATGTATATACTTAAACAATATATATACAATATACTAAAATACCAAATTATTATATCTGTAAAAATGACACATGGAACATCATAAGCTGTTACGTTTGCATTTCATATTTATAATTAAAATTGGTAATTAATAATAATAATAATAAAATAATTAATTAATTAGAAAATTATTAAAGAAACAAAAAGTAAAATTGTTAAATAAGTAAATTGTAAAATTAATTAATAACAAAAAGTATTTGACCTAAAAATAGTAAAATAAGTAAATGGTTATAAAATAGACTTAAAAATAATAAAATTACAAAAATATAAAATTTAAATATTTATTAAATCATAAATCTATAAAGAAAAGCTTAAAATACTAATTTATAAATATTTAAGTTAAAATAATAAAATTTGTAATATTTTAAGACTATGATGAAAAACGTAGGTTATAACTTTCAAAACAGATCTTATTATGTGAAAATACGTTCGAAAACGATAAAGATAGACTATAAGTTCATAAAAATTGTCAGTAAAGTTTAAATTTTAGATCTTCATTACTTGATCTTATTGTTTAGTAGGGAAAATCGATTCTCTATGGTTTTTAGGAATCGTAGAATATTGGTTATCCATAGATGTTTATGTTCTACAATAGATTAATTATTTTAAAATTGGAAACTTTAGTGTTTAATTATTTAGTTTTGCAATTTTTGGCTTATAAAGCAATTTTTGGCTTATGAGTGCACACGTGATATAAAAATTTTAGATAATTCTATTAGGCCCCTTAAGTCATAACAGTGGTTGATCTTCTTCAGGACTTTGAATAAACCATTAGTTTGTAGAGATAGCTTACTTTGTCTCAAGTATAGAAGTCTTTCTCAACTGATGTAAATTCATACTTAGTCACTTGGTTTGAAAGAAATAGTGTGGCAGCTATGACTATTAATTTCTTGTTGTCTCTAATTAAACTTACGATCTTCCCTGCCACAGATTGGTGTAGTTGTAATTTGTGGGCTTAGGCAACTCTAGATTGACAATCTTCAGTAGCTATGAGGGTACTGATTAGATATAGGGGAATATTGGCATCGAAGCTATAGACGATCTCGAAAGGAGTCTTCCTAGTGATGTTATGGATAGTTTGATTGTATGTGAACTTTGCAACTGGTAAACACAAATACCAATCTTTCCCATGACAGAGTGTCTTTCGAAAGTAACTTAAGAATTTTGTGTCCTGATTTGAGACAATTATCTTTAGCATTTCATGTAGTCGAATAATTTCCTGCAAAAACAAATAAAAAATATATAAAGTATCGTTAGTTCGATGTTACAGGATAAAGCATGACATTTTGCTGAAGCCATCCATTACAATAAAGATTGAATCTTTTTCTTTGGATATTCAAGGTAATCTTGGTATAAAATCTATGTTGAGGTCGGTGTAGGTAAGGGCATATACTCTCTATGTGGCTCTCTCTTTTCCTTGGCCCTCTTGCATACTTTACAACTTCCGACCAACTCATGGACATCTTTGGCCAAACCAGGCCAGTAAAAGTTTTCTTTCAACAGGTTAACTATTTTGATCTCTTCAAAATCACTAGATACTCCACTACTATCAACTTCTCTCACTAATAGCTTGTATATGGAATAACTCGGTATGTACAATATTTTTTCCTTGAATAGATAGTCATCTCTGAGATAATATCCTTCAACAGCAACTCCTTTTTTGCATTACTCAAGAATAGGATCAAAATGGGGGTAGTGAGCATACTGCTCGGTGATAAGGGAAAATCCTAGTAATTTCGTTTATAGGGTGGTCAGCAAGGTTTGCTGATGTGACATGGCATATGTGACTACGTTGGCACTACTTTTCTTGTGTTGGATCATATAAGAAAAACTTTTCATAAATTCTAGCTACTTTGGTTACCTTTTCAAAAAGGCTATTCCAACTTTCAAAATTCTTCAAGAACTCATGGTCCGTATAAATTACAAACTCTCATGATAATAAATAGTATTGCTAAACAGTAAGAACTCGAAAAAGAGAGTATAACTCTTTTTCATACACAGAATAGTTTAATGCGGTATCACTAAGCTTCTCATTGTGGTAACTAACTGGTCGATGCTCTTACATCAGGATTGCACCAATGTTAATGCCTGACACATTGCATTCTAATTCAAATGGCTTATCAAAATCTGGTAGAGTCAAGATAGGGGCAGTAATGAGCTTCTCCTTGATTTTCTTGAAGCTCAGCTTAGCTCGGTCATTCTATTGAAATCCATCACTATTCTTTGTTAGGTCGATTAAGCGAGTTGCAATTGTACTAAAATATTTAATGAATTGTCTATAGAAAGAAGTAAGACTATGAAAACTTTGTACTTTTGTGACATTCTTGGGCATCGACCAGTCTAAGACTACTCAAACCTTTTCCTTATCTACTTGAATTCTGTCTTAAGATACTATATACCCAAGAAAGAAGACTACCTTAATGGAAGTTGTAGTTCTTCAGGTTCTCATACAACTTCTTAGCTTGTAAAATGTCAAAAATGGCTTGGAGATATTGAACATGATTGTTTAGGTCGGCATTGTATATTAATATGTTATCAAAGTACATGATTATATATTTTTTGATCAGCGGATGCATTACATGGTTCATAAGTCGCATAAATATACTTGGCGTATTTGTAAGTCTAAATGGCATAACCAACTACTCGTATAGACCATGTCTAATCTTCAAAGCAATCTTCCATTTATTGACAAATTTCATGCAAATTTGGTAGTAGCCACTTTATGAGTTAATCTTCGAAAATATTTTGGCGCTATGAAACTCATCTAATATGTTATCGAGCTTCGGTATTAGGTATTTATACTCGATAGTAATTTGATTGATAGCTCGGCTATCAATGTATATGTGCCATAAATCATCCTTTTTTAGGACGAGTAGAGCTAGTATAGCATAAGACCTCATACTCTCCCTTATATATCCTCATTCTATTAGCTCATCTGCTTGTTGTTTCATCTTGGTAGCTTACTCGGGATTCATTCTGTAGATAAGTCGATTTAGTAGGGTTGTACTTTGTTGTAGATTAATACAATGCTCTATGCCTTGGATTGGGGATAGTCCCTTAGGCAACATTTTAGGAAACAGGTTGGAAAATTCATCAATCAATCTTTGAATCTCATCAGGTACATCTTCTTGATTTCTTAGCTCTAATAATCTCATAATTAATAAAAACATAGGCCTTTTGGCCTTCTTAGTAGTTTGAAGCTCTCTTTGGCTCATTACTAAAGCTTTGTTATTATTAGCTCGAGTGAGTTGGTTATGGGTCTCATTCACCTGGGTTGGTGTCATAAGTTGCAGCATGATCTTCTTTCCATCTTTAGTAAAGGTATAGGTGTTATTATATTTGTTGTGAGTGACATGTTGGTTGAATGAGCCAGGTTGTCTAAGTAACAGGTGTGAAGCTCTCATGAGGATGACATCATATACCATTTTGTCTCGTACACATTCCCAACACCAAAAGGCATTGATACTTATTTAGTGACATATAAAGCACCCTTATCATGTAACTAGTGTAGCTTGTGAGGTCGACAGTCCTAACCTTTGCATAAAGGACTGTATAACAACATTGGTATAGCTCCCTTCATCCACAATAATGCTTTACAATTGTGTTTTAATGGTACATTTGGTGTGAAACAAATTTTTTCTTTGGTCATCTTTAGAGCTTGGTAAGGAACTCAACACTCACTTGAGTACTAGTGTTATTACCTCTCCCTGGTTGGCATAGATACAAGCTTTCTCTTTCTCCTCAGCTTTGAATCCTCCAATATTCTTCTCCTCCTCTGGCTTGCTCTAATTATTGTTATCCATACATTTCCTCAAAGCACAATGGTACGTCGGCTTGGACACTTAGTAGCCATCTGTCTAAAACCTAAGCATTTGAAGCATTTCACCTCGCTCGTCTTCCATCCAGAGGTCTATCTTTTCTTATATGTCATCAAGGTCAACCTATCTTCAGCTTGGCTCTTCTGGCCAGCTCAGCTATCTTTAGGTTGGTCATGTTTTTCCTTGGCCTAGTGTGAGCAAGTCGGCGCTGAACAAGAGTTGGGGAAAAACTCGGCTTAGGTTTGCTTAGAACATTTCTCCTTCGCTTTTTATCCCTTTGCGTTACTTTAATGGCTTCCTCCAATGTATAGAACATCTATATTTCTACAATATTGTGAATCTCATATTTGAGTCCATAAATGAAACGAGATATAGTTTGGGCTTGGGGCTCTTCTATGTTTGCTCAAATCATTAACATATGAAATTCTTGTATATAGTCATCAATAGATTAGCTTCCTTAACGAAGCTCTTGTAACTTGGCAAATGTGTCATGTAGGTAAGTCTCGAGTACAAATCTTTCCCTCAACAATCTCTTCATCTCTTTTGAAGTTTGCATACCTCGTTTTCCATCTCTCACTTTAATTGTATTTAGATTCTTCTACTACATAGTAACATATCCAAAAAATTTAAGTATAGCCAGTTACACCTTAATGGTATTAATATATCCATAACAGTCAAACACTTTCTCTTCTTTCTCTTTTTACCCTAAATATTCATTTGCATCTCCACTTCACACTTTCTCTACTTTTTCTTTCCACCCTAAATATTCATCTGCATCTCCACTTCTACTAAAGGGTAGAATTTGGACCTTAATATTATCAAGTCCTCGAAGAGCTCGGCATCTTAGCTCTTGTGCCTCATAATATTTCACTTTAGCTTCTTCCTCTCCATCATCTTCTAAATTTACTACATCCTCAATATCCTCTTCAATTTCTTCCATCTCTAGTTTTCGTCTAGAAACTCGGTTTGCTACTCCTCTAACTCGGTGGGGTTGAACTGGACGATTAGTTCGGTTACCTTAATCATATTGTCTCTTGAGATCGTTCTTAGGTAGGTTATGATGAAGCATATCGTGTGATTGCTGCCTATTGGCTTGCATTGTAGTAACCAAACTCTTAAGAAGATTGATGAGTCTGTTAAGCTTGTCATCGATTAACCTAAGGGTACTATTGTCGTTTTAGAGGCTAGCATGAGTACTACTACTTAGGTCATCAATAACACCTTGAACACCTAACAAGCACTTCTACTCACTACCTATAATCTTACTAACACACTCTAACAATTTTAACACCCAACTCACATACAAATACCACAAAAATGAACTTACTTTGTTTTCATTGTGAGAAATAGAGTAGCAGTAGGAACAACACTTACTAATCCACGAACCTCCACTACACGGCTTACAACTTTAAGACTTAATTCACTTGAATGCACTGTAATAGTTACAGAAGGAATATGGTAGCTAGTGATAGTAAACATGAACAAAACTTCACTACAATTTCATACATTCCCTCTTGGTGTTGTACTGTACTACTGGTGAAGTTGATGTGCCTTTAGGGTCGTACACATGGAGGCTATACCATAATGAACAGAAATAAGAAAATAAATGGGGTCTACCAAATTTGAATGGCTATTAACTAGATATGATACACTAGCAGATCTCACTTAACCAGATCCTAACACTTGATATGACATACAAATGTAGTATTAGGGTTGCTTGCCATTAACTCTTGTTAAAGGAGTTAGATAAGAGCTAAATGATAAGAAAGAAAACACGGCTAAGTACTCTTAAAAGGGGAAGATCAATATTCAATAATGAGGTATGATGTTTGCGTACAAGGAAGTGAGATATTTATATAACCTCAACTAAGTTCACACTGAATGAGGAAAAGTCAAAGAGGAATAATGTACAAAAGATTTTTAGAACATTCTTAAAAGGGTAAAAATGAAAAATAATACAATGTACAGAAAAAAGTGAAAAATCATCTTAGAACAACGTACTAGAAGATATGTGTTAGTAGGTGATTAGCGCTATGCACATAAGTTAGTCTTGTTGATGTGCAGTCTGGGGTAGTGATGAGAATCGAGCTACTGGTCCTTTGACTTGCAATTGAGCTTGAGGACTGGAAGGCTTGATGAGACGAATTCCTCTACTCTAATCGACTCCTACCGAGGCCAAGTACTTTTTTGCTAAGTTACTCCTTAAATTGTGTTGAATGATTGCCAATCTCTCATAGATAGAATGCCAAGAAACGGATGGCTGAGACAACATCTAATCCTCCCTCATGCCTGACTACTTACTTGACATCACCCTTACCGCTACGTTGAGAGAGAGACCCCGGACTACATAATCTATCCTTGCTTGGACTAGTCAGTCGACAGTACTGTTTTGCTCGCATCTTTTAACAATCTTACCAATACAGTATCCCCACGTATACAAGACTACATATAGAATCTGCCCATTAATTTATTTTTTGCGAATATTCATTTTTACCTTTTTGTATTGTTGTACCTTACTATTTTAAAATGACCCCCATTTTGTCTTTTCCCTTTAGGCAAGTTACCATAGATTCTTGGGTATAAATGCCATTTGTATGTGTAAGCTGCAGATAGATAGGTCATCATTAATAAACTTGAGTATTTTTCCTTCCTAGTGTAAACACTCTACTGTTTTACGGTTGGTATCACTCTTATCATCATTCTTATCATTTCCCTTAAGTAAGGTTAGGTGGCGAGTAACCTTACTAGATCAATTTGTGTGTTATATTGAATTATACCATGAGTTTTCAGAAGTTCCATTGATGCGTCATATCCTTTGAAGTTGTTTGTAGGTTTTGCTTACTTTTCATTCATCATTCATTCCTTTCACGCATTTCCCCCATTAACTCTTTTGGGCTTTATGTAAGTTTGGACTTATCCAGCGATTGACCTTATCGGTTATTGGTCACTGTTCGCAACAGGTAATCCTCTAGGTTGGATGTCTTGGAAGCTCGATTATGTTAGATATCTGAAGTGGCCTAGCTCAAATGTTGCTTGGATTATAGTAAGAGCTTGCCAATATGTATGGCTGTTTAGTAGATTGGCATGACTGTTTGGTAGCTCAAAAACTATGCTAGTACTTATGAGAGCCTGGTACTTGGGTCGGTAGTAGTGTAAAGATAGAGATTGGAATAGGAATCTTCGCCTTGAATGGGGTTTTGAGATAGTATTCTTCATGTGAGTCCTTACAGTCCTTTAGCTTGGCTGTGTGTGATTGGTCTAAGGAGTTAATTCTTATCAGAAATACATGTGCTTGATGTTGCTTGCTATGTTGTGCAAAAAATACTTTAAATTATATGAAACAGAAAATTGGTTGTTATGTTTATTTATTGCATTCTTGTAGTTGAGTGTTTGCCTTATTTGTTTGGTTACTTTGTAACAAATATAATGATTGTTTGGCTTAAAATTTAAATTGGAAATGCATTACATGATTGTATGAAGAAGGCTGTTAGCATCATATGGGTGCATTGAGAGGCCGTATGAAGGTGATGCTTTGTCCGATGTAATCTTGCCTCGACCTTTGGAAACTACTGCGTACTAGGGAATGTTGTCCTTTGATTGGGGCTTCGTTTGCAGATTCATTTACTTAGAGCTATCCATACTCAAGTATAAATGTATTATCCAATCATTATTTTAATAGTAAAGTAAAACCCACTTAAGTTGGGCTTACAGTATTTTGATATATTAATTCATAAGATATTGGGTTGAGGGTGATTTAGCTCAAAGTGGTAGTGGCTAGAGCTAATGTGTTAATACTTATTCCCCTAACCTTTGGCGATTGGAAGGCGTAAATCTAAGTTATACACAGTTTGTAGATGATTATGTATATGTTTTTATTCATATGATTGTACATGCATTGTACGTTAATGGTTTATAACTTGTTCACTAATTATTTGTTGCATGGTACAAGGGATGATCTTACAAAGTTGTGGTTTTACACTCCCCAATAGTCTTTCTTGTAGGTTATATCGAAGTTGGGAATGGGCTAGGAGCCATTTGATGAGTGTACAAAACTTAAGCTACAAAGAATAGAATATCATTTAGACTGAACTTAGATTATATGAGGGATAATATTAAAATATGTGTTCTTCAATTTTTAAAATCTCTATCCCTTTAAACTTATTTTGAACCAATATCTTTTAAAAAGTTTTGAGTATTTGATCTTATTGTTTGGCTGGGGAATTTTGATTCTCTATGGTTCTGATAAATTGTGGAATATCGGTTTCCATATAAATTTTCATATAAATGTACTAATTTGTATTATGAATAGAAGTAATGAGTGAATATTTAATTAGAATTTTACAATCTCTGACTTGTAAGGTGATTTTCGTATTGTGGGTACACATGTAATATGATAATTTTAGGATAATTTTACTAAACTCCTTTTATGATGGAGACATATACTAATATATGTATATTATGATATTGTGGGATCCATAGATCATATAAAAATATATAAATTGTTTTTTAAGGAAACTTAAGAATGAAGTAGTAGGTTCCCTAAAAAAAAAATGACTTCCTTCTTATACTAATGTTGTATCTAGGAAATCAAAATGGGTTACTTTGAAATAAAGATGCTCTTAATAAAATTATCATATTATCTATATTTTTTTTCCATTTCTTTTAGTTAACTAATTAAAAGAAAAAATATTTCTACACATTTTATTCTTTTTATGCTTATTATATATATCCAAATGAATAAATATTTAATTTTCTTTCATTTCCATTCCTTTCTATTTTTACCTACAGCTTATTTCTATTTCTACTTTACTTAAAAAGTATAGATCAAAGGATTAAGATTAGGTTCTTTGCATAATCGTTCTTAATGTGGTGTTCTATGTCTCATGTAAAGATCTTGGTGATGGAGGATTAGTTATGCCTTTCTTTTACATTGGTGCAACATACTTGTGTGACGGAGAATGTTTTGGAGGATGATGCAAAAGCCATAGAGTGTTTGAATGATTAATATGAAGTGACTACAAGAAGTCTAGGGGCATACGGTCGACTCTTAACAGAAATAGGGTTTAAGCTACTTTTGAGTTATTGTTGTTGCTTCTCTTTCCCCTCTTATGTTTCTGACCATAATCATAGAACTTTGGTTATGTTCTGCAGTTAGGGTTCTAATTCGATTAATTTGGCTCCTATCAATTTGTCCCTAATTGTTCATCTAAAAGAATAAGAAAATTGGCATGTCATCAATGAAAAGGGGTAAAATATTTCAAGTGTAATTCCATAAAGACTTTGTTGCAAATGTATTTTTGTTGGAATCCTCAATAAAATCCGATTGCAATCCTAGGTTGCAATACTGGAGCTATGTGTATGAAGAACATTTTACTGCTAAGATTTTTTAAAGGTTTAAGAATTAGATCATCGACTATCTTAATCTTGCTTTTCTCTTGTTCCTAAGACATTTTTCCTGAAATAGTCGGGGAATCTACTCTTTTAAGTCAGGGACAGGAATATTTACTCTATGTGCACTGTTTCAATATTCAAAATTAAGCATTTAAATCTTCAGTTAAGAAATGGGTTTCAAACTCTATCTTATTGTTTTGCCCTTTGATGAAACCCTATTCTTCTTCTTTTCCTTATTTTTTTAATATTTTTGAAGGAAAAATAGTTATTTAGGGTATTTTCATTTTCTTGATCCAAGATTTGAAAGCTCGATTTCAAAGGTAAAGTTGTAAGCACTCACATAGCAAAGATAAGTAGCTGTATTGGTAAATTTTTTCCCTAAAATCTGATCATAAAAAGATGGGAATAAGATTGAACAACTTTATTCTTGCACCATAAGTTCGCCTCGATACAAAATGTAGTAGAAAAACATAGAATGTGAAGCAGACAAGACACTATTCTTAGAAAGGGATGTCGGTACTACCTTAGAGGAATGCAGGACTAATGATCCACAAAGAGAAGAAAAGAAGACAAACAATCACATAAAGAGTCAGCGAACTATATAATTCCAAAGGAAAAGTAGGCAAATGGTCGAGTCGATCATCAGCATAGTCCCCATCTAAATTGGGGTACATCTTGTTAATTCCCTTGACTTTGGGGCAGTCAAACACTGTTGGTTTAATGCTTAGACGTAGGAGATGGAGATTAAGGTAGCCAAAGTGGAAACCTTCTAGCTGTGGTAGATGGATGAGAGACAGGCTTAATAGTTTAGGGAAAACAGTTATGTCCCCTGTCATCATCACTGCTGATAATGTACTTTAGGTCTCTGCATTTGCTAATCTTCAAATTGTTGAGGGATTGAAGCCTCAAAGCTATTTCTATGGTAAAGATCGAGTTTAGTACATTGATAGGGTATTTAGGAAAAAATAATATGAAAATAAGTTCTTAGCAAAAGTAAGTACGAAATTATGGTAGTGAAGTTGCATGCGACCCAAATTTTTTTACATTGAAGTCGCATGGAGGGCATGTAACTTCAGTTAATGTAAAAACATTCAGCTTTAGTGTATTTTTTTATTTTTATTTTTATGTATCCTTTCCTCGTATTCATACAAATATGCAACAGAAATCGCATGGCCCAATGCGACTTTAATGTAATTTTGTTATATGTATACATTGGCTGTAGGCATGTGATTATAGTGCAAAGTCAGTTAAACATAGATTTCCAAAATATAATGATTGTGTAGGTATTTTTTCATTCTAATAGGAATGTGAAATACTTATATTTTAGATAAAAAATGTATTCATATGTCGATATCATACGTATGTACGACAAGAATGCAATAAAAAATAAAATATAATCAACAGTTGGATATATCAGTTGCTATTACAATTAGAATGTTAAAAAAAAAAAAAAGAAAATACAAATCTAATGCTGACCCTTACATTGACCAAAAAATGCCCCATATCTAGATAATAGAGATGGTCGTCTCTCAGAAGGACCTATAGAAGGCTTAGCTGGCGAGGTTGAGAAGTCTTTGGGCAAGATAGGGCTAACATGTAGAGGTGGACAGTATTGGATGACCCTTGTACTCATGGTAAAGCTCTGCGAGTATGTGGTATAAGGCACTGCTGGCATACCATGGAATAACTGATGAAAGGGTGGTGTAACATGCGAACCTCTTAAGCTAGAACAAATCTCACCTAAGTTAATGGAATGGTGCCCTACAGATGGGACATTTGAATCCCCTTGACCCCTTCTTCGTTTGACCCCAGTTCGACCTCCCTTAGTACAAACTCTGTTACGTGGCGGTTGAGGTGCAACTAGCTTTAGTTGCTCAAGTTGGGCGCTTTCATCAGGCGGTGGATTTTGTGGAAAAAGGATGGTAGAAGACAATACCACCATGGTCCTCTTAGAACTATATGATACAAGACAATATCGCTATGGTCCTCTTAGAACTGTAAGCCATCTTCAACAATTTAGTGGGCCAACTATATGTCATCAATCAATTGAATTGACTGTAGGGTGTTAACCTAGATGGAAGAAAAACAATTAGCAATCATACTATACGATAAATGAGGTTATACATAGGTTATTATATTGATTGTACTTGCTAGATGACCTATCAATGCGCCTAAGTGCATTAGGTATTGATGAGTATGTTGCCTGTACCACTACAAATACTCGGGTTCCACACCGAAAATCGGGTGTTGATGAACAATCCAAGTGTGCCAATCTGCCCATTGTCGGATGTAACCATCATGCATTACTCTCCAATCGATGTTCGTACGACCTTTGAGATCTTGTCAATGTAGCTACTCACTAGTTTGCACTGGCTGGGGCTTTGTCTAGAAGCCCCCAAACTGTTTGATGATAGGATTCGGAAAGTAGAACTCTATAATGTGGAAGCAGATGAGGGGTACCCTGGCTGTTTAAAAACCCCGATCGATCGTGCATATAAGAGGAAAAAGTTGAAGTAAGTCTTCCGAATAAGGTTGCCATACTACTTGAAATGAAATGTATGTGAGTTAGAAGAGTAAAAAAATTAGCACGTCTGATATGAACTTTTGAAGCAAGATTAAATAGTGTACTTAGTGTGCCTGATGACTCGTCTGTAAGTCGAATGCCTTGCGATATGATTGGACTACGTAAGTTGGTTCCTGTATAGTGTTCCTCTCAATTCACCATCTACCAGCTAAAGGATCACTCTCTGTGATCATGAAGTTAGACCTACCAAGGGGTGTAATGTGTAGGAAATGGTCTCATGCCCAAACTTGCAGTAAAATCATCGGCCCCCCGATCTTAGATACATCGATTCGTACAATGTTGCGTAGCTATTGGTATAGCCATGCTAAACAAGTCAATCCCTAACTATATGCCCCCGTAATCTAAAAGTCATCTAATAAGGGAAGGTATATGAGATGAACGTAGCTAGAAGATTTATCTCCGAATAAGAATCCCCTTATTAATTGAAGGATATACGTATAGGTGTGATGCTTTGTTGTCTCTTCGTTGGCATTGCTTAGTATAATCCTAAATCTACTGGCTAGCTACGACAGTCGTACGCGGCCACCCTTCATATCATCAAATGGTGGAACATCAACTAACAGGTTTCTTGCCAGATTAGCCTAATTCTTGTTGGTGTTGCCAGTGACAGCAGTACCATCAACCCTAAGGCCTAATTAGACCTCAATATCCTGAAGCATAACGATCATCTCATCGTGCACCATATAGAATGTATGTGTCTCTGGCCTTTACCTCTCCCCAAGGGTGATAATTAAGTGTCAATTCATCTGGATGAATAGAAGTCGGCTAACAACCATGAATCTTGCCTCTACTAAGTACGTCTCCATGCATGGATCCAACAGTGTGAGCTCCTTACTCTTCTTCGTTGCCAGCTTACACCGTCTAACTGTGAGTGCGCTTGATGCCTATATTAAGTTATATAGACATAAATATTAACATGTCAACACTTAACCTACCTATTAGACGAATGGAAGAAATTGTTAAATAATGTACCTGTCTCTCCCATACGTCTTGAGAGCGATGGGATGCCTGCTTACCTAAAACCAAAGGGCGGGTCCTAAGTCCATTTGACTTGTAATAGTGTTTAACATTCATGAGTGACTAGGCAAGTAATATTAAATGGATAGATATTACAAACTAACGGTAAATTTATGTGTATGTACATGCAAAAAGTAGTAATACGAATTACTAACCCTATTCAGATCCAAACATCTACGCCTGTTATGTCCTTCCCTTCGATAGTAACTACATCTATTCCTATCAGGTGCTTTGTGTATATCCATCTCCATGTGGTATTGTTTTGTTCTAGGCTTCTCTTTGTCTCTCTTTAGCTTAGACCATGGCTTAAACTTTGGAAAATTTACTACTGGCCAGTAAATCTCGTCACCCAATGGGAAAAAAATGTCTTTGGTATACATCAAGTTGGTTTGTCCACTTGTACCATTAACCAATACAGTTTATGGCATTTGTCCTTAGTTTCGTTGCAGCTACGAATGTATGGGAGAAAGGAATTTTATATATTTGCCATTTCTAGCACATGCAATATTGGTTATCTACATCAATAGTGTAAACTCTACCACCATCTTTTATCACTCTATTTAGCTCTCTTTGACTACCAGTTTTCACCTTAAATAGTCCATTACACCTACTGTAATTAGTAACCTTGTGCGCACTTGTCCGCCTAGCCATTTCTCTATTGGTTGTTGTGTGTATGTAATATACACCCCCTCAACATGGCCTCTGAAATTTCTTCATCCTTCTTCTCCCACAACGCGACAGTGTTATAGAATATCCTTTATACTAAAGCTACAATTGGTAAGCCATGAGAACCTTTAAGAACTGCATTATAACTCTCAATAATGTTGGATGTTATGTATCTAAACTTGTATACAAAGCCCATTTGTCGATGTCAAGTTTTGCAAACCAACGTGGAGCGTTCTCATTCACTATCGACATCTCTTCCATCAAAGTAGAAAATTTTCGTTGCTGCATTTGCATGCTTGCTATTGTTGCCAATTTCTTACATGCTTGGTTTTTATGTTTGCGGTTGAAATTACTAGCTATGTATCTTATGTAGTATCTCCATATCGCAAAGGGTGGTTGCCAACCATTATTCACATTGTCAAAAGCCTTCTTACTATTGATATACTTGTTTGAGATCAAGCATATTGTCTTTTCTTGTTTGCCAACTACATACTTCTTCAAATGTTGAAGGAACCAAGATTATGTCTTCTCAGATTCCGTGTTAACAAGCGTGAAAGCTAATGGTACGATGTTGTCATTTCCATCCATTGTGCATGCAACGAGCAACTTATGGCTATACTTGTCATACAAAAAGGTGCCATCAATGCAAATGATAGGATGACAGTATCTAAATGGATGTATATAAGGTCCAAATGTCCAAAACGCCCACTTCATCTTCGATACACTTAGCTTCGTCGTATCTTTCTACCCCCACTTGACCTCTGATTTCGGATTTGTTATCTTAATGGCATTTAGAAGTTTTAGAAGATCATTGTACGATTTCTCCCAATTACCATATACCATCTCTATTGCTTTTCTCTTCCTCTTTAACACCCGCCTTCTCGTCACCGTGTATCTAAACTCATTCTGAATATTCTGAGTCAAGTTTGCAATAGTAATATCAGGGTTCGTGCTAACATTTACAATGAATCGTCTAGCTATTAAATTATTATCTATTTGGGGATGATCTTGTTTTATTGTTGGGTTAACACATGTGTACAGTCCCTCGATAATCGTTATGACAAACATGCCATACACTTGCTTTTTACATGCTCTTAGCCTTCACTTGCATCCATTTGCCCTTTCTGTACAGTGAATGTGTCATAACGTTGGGTTCGATTTATGTACTTGAAAGTTGCAGTATCGCTTTATGTTGTGATTCTTTACAGCGTCTTTTAGGTCCTTCGTAGTGCCAAATCTCATGCCGATGCCTAACTTGTCATTGTCAATTTTGTTGTTGCATTATATGTTCCATTCATCTTCAAATGTAACATGTTACGCTCCGAAGTTACAGAGTCGCAACAGTCCTGCCGTGTAAACCATTCTATGATAGTAACTGGCCTTACAGTGCTTACCATAAACATGATTTACACAAGGCGTCGACGACTCCTCGTTTTGAAGTAAATAGTCCGATTAACAATTAAACTATAATTATGATAAATAATACAAATTTCTAATAAACATGTATAATTATATATAAGTCCACAGAGCTTTTCAGGAAGTTTTACATAAACACAACAGTTCACTAGATTACATAATAATTATTAGTCTTTCATCCTTAACTACAAGGTCACTCTAGTTACACATTATACTAAGTAACTTGATCCTCATACCTTTGGCTTCAAACGAACTAACCTCTAGGTAATTATAGGGCGGCATAATACTTGAGGTGTTTAGAAATTAGAACCTGCAAAAGGATCTATAAGGGTATGAGCAACTACAGCTCAGTAAATTGAATTGGAGACTCATGAATGCATACAAGCACAAACAGGGTTATCAAGCAATTATTTTCATGCAATGCAACAATCAAGTATTATCGTACAACGTAGTCCGGTTTGTTGTGAAATCAGAGAAATTTCACCCGCTCCAATCCAGGTTGAGGAGTTTCTATATTATGCAGCAGCTCATAACCAAACCCAGGCTTGTGCAATGGAGACCTTGCTCCTCCTATGACTACCTTTGAACCAATGACTTCACCCTCGTTGCGACCTTCTCTCCTGTCACTTAGTTCGACTAAGGATGAAGAAGGGACCATTTTGCAATCCTGCGCTATCCTTTTTAAAGGGGTTGGTATTTGATTGGAGAATCCTATGATCCTCTAACGGGTTGCAATGCATGACATTTTCGGTTATTAGGGTCGAATAAGGTTAAATTTTATTTAGGGTGTTCAAACAATTTCATACCAATTCAATCAGTCACAAAATCACTCACATTACAAATTCAGCACGAATTCAGATACATCAACCACATGCGTAAACTACTTACAATCACAATAATATTACAAGCCTAAGTCTCCGAGTAACATAAAACTAGTACTCTATTACAGTAAGCAATAACCCAACTTACTTGGAATTGCTTGATTGCTCGATCCCCTTAGTCGCAAGTTGATGTGTTTCTAGGTATCTTATAATATAAATAGGTTTTTTTAGTACTTATAATTTATGAATTCATATTCTAAGTTATATTTTAACTCATTTTTTTCGTGTATACCTATTATGTCCTAATGATTTGTTGTACTCTATTTCGTGGTTCGAATCTTAAATTAGATTTTAAATTTTGATTCCTAAGCCTTAAATATGCTTGAATCCTAATGTGAAATTAATCACATTAAGTTCGAGTGTCCAAATATCCTATTGAGTCTTAATTTAGTATTCTAAACTAGTTGATACACGCTAACCTTAATTAAGGTATCGGATTTATTCTCGATGTGTGAAAATCTTACATTTTGAGACATTTACTTAAAATTAAATGTTATTTCAGATTTATTATTATTTTTATTTCTATTATAATATTATCTAAATAACCCTAATTTTTCTAGATTTATTAATTTACAATTTTACATATTACTAATTTCTTATATTAATTACCTAATTTTCTAAATTAACCATACCTAATACTCCAAAGGCTAGGATTAAGATTCCACATCAAAGATTAATATCCCTAAACATCTAATTACTATCTAAATCAGTAATTAATATCTTAATAACCTAATTAACCCCAAATCACCCAATTTTTCCATCATTTTAGGGCTAAAAATTAACTTAAAAATTTTGAAAATTAATTTTTAAAAATTGGCTTCTTAGCACTGTTTTATATCACATTAGCATCCTACAGAAAAAAATTGAGCTCCAAACTATACTCCTAAGGCTATTTATTTTCCGTTCTAATCATGCTCGGTTTTGAACAATTTGTTAAGAATCTTATATTTTCATACTTAATTAAACTAAATAAATATTTTTTCCTAAATCTACATACAATGAAACCTCAGAATAACAAGTTTCATAATTTTCTAGGCAAAATAACTAATTTTACAAAATTATTCAAAATCGGGAAATTTAAGGGACTAACCGGTTCGATGCTTTTTGGCCGTCCAAACCCGGTCCAAGGCTATCGGTTAGCCCAGACGGTGGGGCTAGAGTGGTGTGGTGGTGGTGGTGGTGGTGGCTTGGTCCTAGGTGGTGGTGAGATGTGGGTTTCTCTCACTACTCGAATTTGCACAGTTTCTTTTTTTTTTTTTTTTTTTTTCTGGATTTTCTCTCGAATTTTTTAGGTTTCCTATTTTTCTTTAATGCTAAACTGTCCAAATGAGTTCTAGAAATTTTTTCGCTATTTATAGACGATTTTTGTAATTATTATGCATTAATTATATATGACTTTGCCCAATTTCCTTGATTTTTGGCTTTTGTGTTGTCTAATTTTAATTGGTTATTTTTTATTTTGTAGATCTTGACTTGCCATGAACTAATTTGGATTATTTTAGCCTCTTTTGATTTTTTTCTGATTTTTTCCATAATTAATTTATAATTTTCTTTAATTATTTACTTAGTTTTTGGCCAATTTAAGTAATTTCGCGTATTTTTATCTACACGTAAATACATGTGGGGTACATGTGAACATTCCTAATTATTATTTTGGTCATTCTAAAATTTTTAGTACACATATAATCTATCTTTAGTAATTTATTAGTTATTAGATTACACTTTTCGTCTTTTCGGTAATTAGCAATTATTATGCTTAAAATTTGAAAATTTTATAGTCTCTTATTTTATTACTTATTTTCTTAAATTCAAGTTTACGGGGTCATTTTTACTAATATTTCTCTCAATAGTTTATAATTTCGGTTTGATCGGATCCTTCAACTGATCGTTCTAAACCTTGTGTTCTAAGTTCAATCCTACGGTCACTTGACTTAGCTTTAGGGCTTATATAAATATCCACCATCACCACTTATATTCAGGAATGGGATTAGATCTCTTACAGTAAGTCAATTGTGTTGTGTCACAGGAGTTTGAATAAGGGCTGGCGAAGGTGCAAATGGATTGGCAATGGAGACATTATTTCTTAAGACATCAAAAGTCATCCTGTCCCCACCTTTATCATCTTCCTCATCAGAGTTGGCTTCGCCTTCCTCTTCACCTTTATCACCATCCTTTTCACTATCATCATCATCATTTTCATTGTCACTACCATTGAGACTTATAGCAATCCTTTCCATTTAAGGATTGTAACTTAGATCTTCTTACCAAATTTTTCCATACTTTGCATCAAGTACTTCCTTGTTTACATTAATGTTGACAGCATCATCCTAAACTGCGTCTTGCGTTGTAGTGTGAAGGTGACTATCATTGGCTATGGGAAAATTAGTTCCAAATGATTGTACTTGCTATGATGTAATGTTCGTGCGGTTATTATTGGGGCCCACACTACTCTGCCTACCCAACCGAAGATAAATGTGTTGAATACCTCATTCACCCAACGATTCAGTCATCTTAATAAAGTTTTCAACATCTTTGTTATCCCTGATGGGCATTAACTAGTAGTGGACAACACCTTTGTAATATGTTAGACGCTTGTGAACAATTTCTACCCCAACAGTGCTAATCCTAATGCTATTGCATATTCTGCTGAAAAAATGGGCATAATTTTATCCCTTATTCATTTTTAGCTTCTCCACTGGCTCCCTATTATACTCCACTCTCATGTTATCCCTTATAATATTTCCATGTGCATAGACAATGATTTTCATGTAATTCACCCTTTTGCCTTAATTATTACATGAGTAACCAACAAGTTAGTGAAAGCACCATATGGTAATCACATTCCACCCACTAAAATTGACATTTCTGACCAATATAACATCATTACATGACTTCCATCTTCAAAAGGTCCTTAACCAACTATATTACTTGCATTAGGTAACTAATATTTCTACTACTATTGTCAACAACTAAATGTAACCTTTCTAAACTACTACAACGACACTGATGTAATTTATACAAAGTAAGTCTAAATTTTTCTATGAAATATAAATCACTATAAATACTAAAATTTCATAACAAAAATTAATTACAAAATAAAAAAAATTAATTAAAAAGATGGGTTAATTAAAACTAACCATTTTTTGCAAAAATGTTAATATTTAGACACCAATACGTTAGTGAGATAGAGAAATTTGTGCCTGAAAATTATTTTGAGAGAGATTGTATGGGGGGGGGGGGGGGGG